>PISX010015113.1:0-50691 GCA_004024625.1 Mellivora capensis | reverse complement strand
ACATATCACAATCAGAAATATAAAGATAAGAAACTTCAGACTTTTCATGTAAAACAACACAAGTCAGAAATCCATGGAATGATATCTTAAATCCCTATAAGGGAGAAAATTTCTCAAAGTTGAAAGACTTTTTCAGACTAACAAATGCTGAGAGAATTTATTGTCAATAGAGTTTCACTACAAGAAATGTCAAAGGAATGGAAAACATGATGTCAGTTAATTTCAAATCTATACACAGCAATGATAATTACTAAAAATAGTATATATGTGGATAAAATAAAAATATTTATCTTTTAATTTATTTTATTTTTAAAAAGATAATTGACTAATGCAAAAATATGAGAACATATTGTGAGGATTTAAACACATTCAGAAATAAAATTACAGCAGCACAAAGGGAAAGAGAGAAGAAATGGGAGGCATAGGTTGTTAAGGTTTTAATTTTACATAAAGCGGCACAATATTATTTGGCAGCAGAGAGTAATAATGTGTGTTCCATAAACCCTAGAGGAACCACTAAGAGAATAAAATGGAGATCTTCATTAGTTGTCTGTGCTACATAACAAATTACCACAAATTCAGCAGCTTAAAACACCACCAATTTGTTCCTTCACAGTTCTATATTTCTGTTGGAAGCCTGGCTTCTATGCCATCAAAATCAAGGTATTGGTCAAGCATGGTTCTTATCTGGAGGTGCAAAGAAAGGAGTTTCTAAGCTCACTCTAGCTGTTGGTAGAACGCAGTTCTTTTTTACTATAAAACTGAGGTTCATACTTCCTTTTTATGTGTTGGCCAGTCATTCTCAGCATCTTGGATTTGCTCTCCCACCCTTGTACCTGATCCCACCCCCCAATCCTCAAAACCAGCAACAGAATAGCACATTCTTCTTGTACTTCAGATCTCTCTGACTTTCCCTTCTGTCATCAATTTAAAAAAGCTTTCTGCCTTTAAGGGCTCATGTGATAAGATCAAGCCCACATGGGTAATGTCCACTTCTTAAGGTCAGCTGTGCCATACATAAGGATACATAATCAGAGAAGTTATATCTCATTAATCATAGGTTCTCAAGGTTAGACTAGGGCATCTTTGGCAGCCAATTTAGAAATTCTGTCTATCACGACTAATAAGTTAATACTGAATATAAAATGGAATACAAACAGTACATTAGGGTAATCCAAAAGAAGTCAGAAATTGGGAAAAAGGAACAAAGGCTAGATGAGACAGAAAAAAAACAGTAAGAACTCAGACTTTAACCCAATAATGACTTTAATAATTACATTAAATACAAATGGTTTAAACTTTCCCAACCAATATCAGAGATTGACAGACTGCATTTAAAAGACAAACAAAAAGCACTTTAGGGGCACCTGGGTGGCTCAGTTGGTTGAGCCTCTACCTTCAGCTCGGGTCGTGATCCCAGGGTCCAGGGATGGAGCCCACATTGGGCTCTCTGCTCAGCAGGGAGCCTGCTTCCCCTCTATCCCTGCCTGCCTTTCTGCCTACTTGTGATCTCTGTCTGTCAAATAAATAAATAAAATCTAAAAAAAAAAAGCACGTTAAGTCAATAGGTATGGATTTGTTAAAAGTAAATGGATGTAAACACCAATTTTAAAAATGCTGGAATAGCTATATTAATAATATAAAAAAGTAGGTTTCAAGATAAAGGATGGTACCAAAAATAGAGAAAAACATTTCATAATGATAAAAGGGCAATTCCTTAAGAAAGTATAATGATCTTATAAAGCAAAAATTAATTTAATATGGGACTGAATTACTCAATAAATGTCTAATAATAATTTAATGATAAATAATTCATTGATTCTTGGGAAATAAGTGCCTTTATGAAGATTTAAAAGAAAAGGAGAGGAAAAACCTTAAAATGCAAGGGAGGAAGAAAGGAAAGGGAGGAACAGAATCTCATATTCGAGAAGAGAAAAACAAAAGTAAATCTGCAAATATAAATGTAATAGTCTGAGTACCAGTTTGCCAAACTTGGAAGATTGACTGTATTATGAAGTCTTACGCCCTTCTACAGTTGAACCATCTTCTTATCCCGTGGGGTCATCTGACACAGCAGCCCCCTTACTATTATCTGGTAGCTCACCCTGTCCCTCTCCGTAGACCTCTCCACTGGGTCTCCCACTTCACCTGAACTGCTATGGAAGACTTCTCCAATGAGTGTGTGGAGATCAGGGAAAGGAAGTACCACAAAATGATTTTCTACTCATTTCCAACTATCAGGAGATCGAGAGGAAATTGTTGGGTTTTGTTAGTTTTGTTTTGTATTTTAATTCACAGTGGCTAATTTTCAAAAGATAATCCCTAAATATTACAGAACAGTCCACCATTCTCTAGGGAGGAGCATGGACAGACTTTTGCTTATGTCGCTCATTTAAGCAGTCAGCCAATACTGTTAAGCTAACACTTCAGATTTCTGCTGCTTTATGAGAATTTGATTTGAGCTGACAGGCAACGAATCATTTTAGAGACATTGTACTCTATTGCCTATCTGTATCATGTTGTCCACCGCAACTTAAAATTCATTAACTTAAGAATGGGAAAGTCGTATGGAGATGCACAAGTGAATCTTAAGTAGGATTACCTTGAAGCATTATTTGGCTCCGGCCACTCTGCAGAGCTGGCATTTCCAAATCATCAACTCAGCATGACACACATATACACCATCTGGCTTGGAGTTCTTAACAGGCTGGCTGCTCTTATTATTTTGTATCACGTGTAGAAATGAAGTGGTCAAATGTACCGTATCTCTCCAAGAAATATAAATAGGAATTTATCAGAATGGAAAAAAAAAATCCCAGGATATTTTGAACTCAGTCTAGTATTTGTTCCTCTAAAATGTTCTCTACTGTTGAATAATTTCTTCTGCATCTTCTCTCCACCCCCTCAACTCTCTCTGCAAGAGATAATACATTATTTAGTGAGTCATTTTAGGTTTAGGATTCATTTCCACTAGTATGGAAATGTACCCAAATTCCATTCATATTTTTATCTTTTCTTACCCATAAGTGGTTTTTATCAAATTAACTTGATATTATTTTTTTTCCCTCTGGAATGCACTGAACTATTACAATTCTGTTTCTAGCATAGGGCAAATTCATTAGACTTCTACCATTTATTCCCCAACATATATGAAACGGTTTATCCAGAATAGGTTTTATTTCACTTCATTAGGATCATCTTCAGTGTCCTCAATTTTATGTAATTACACCAAAGATTTAAAAGAAAAGGAGAAGAGAGGAGAAAATGTCTATATATCAGGTTATGTCATTACCATAATTAGTTGCTAATTTACATTTCCATCTAACAGGCCAATTTCAGGCAAGAATAAAGAATGTACCAAAGTAAGAAAAGCAGCATTTTACATAAGAAATGTGAATCACTGTTTATATGAATTTTTAAAGACCGCAGTATGCTTCTCTTGACCACTGGGAGTAAAACTTCCAATGGCTTGTATGTATCATATACCATGTTTTGACTCTATTGAATTTCGTAAGATTAACATAAATATTACCATAACATTTGAAAATGTTGCCTATTTTGAAGTTAATTTAGACACAGTGGACAGAAGAAACAAGACAGAACTTTAAGGGGTAGCAGTGGACACTGGGGTGATGTGGATCATGGGCTGGGAGAAAATCAGAAAGAACAGATGGAAAGAAGGCAGTAAGTTTTACAGGTGTCATAAGGGAAGGCCTGGAGGAGGCCCCTGTATAAGGATCAGAGCATGAACTAAAGGGAAATTTAGATAAAAGCGAAAGCAATTCATGGCAATATCTGTGTTCAATGAAGAATGAATTTGACTGAAGGAGCGAACATGTGGAAAGCATATAAGGGCCATAAAATAGCAGCACTATAAAGCACAATCTTCAAGGAATCCCCCTCTATTCCACAAATAGCTTACTTTTTAATAGCACAAAATGCCGCCTTCTTGTTATTAAGATAAAGTGTGAGTGCCCAAAGGATTTCAGCGCCACGAGACAATGACTCAGTATGAGGTCAAATGGGTGAATTCTGCAAGGATGTTCTTTGCATTTGTTTCCAGTGCGTTCCTTGCCTGAGACATCTGAGTATCTGTAGCAATTCTACGGTCCCAGAAGTCCATCAGCTACAGGGAGGCGGCAATCAGTCACATGTTTGGACGCTACTCTGTAGAGAAATCAATGTCTTTAAAACTGCCACAGACTCTCTCCGCCTCCCTCATCCACGGAGACTGTATCCGTCACATGCGCTGGCTGGTGACTTTTCCTCTACTGCCTGCCCTAAACAAGCCAACGTGGTTCTCACACTAGTGACTATAACTCTGTTTTTCTAAATCTGCCATTTAAGTGATGTGCTGTAAGCCCAAGGTTTTTCAAGAAATCCTCACCACAAACATTTTTGAGGAGATGGACTCACTGCATCCTCAAGCCCGTGGTTTTCAAAATGTGATTTAGAATCCTTGCCCATGTACGCAGACATTTACCTCATACTGCTCTATCTCATTACTGAAAATCGATGAAGTAAGCCGTAAGTCACCACAGGCAAGCAATCCATTCAGACAGACAGAAAGAAAAATAAGCTTTTCAGTCAGAAATAACGCACTTCGATGAGCAGCTTCGGAAAGGAAAGCTTGTCAACAAAATTCATTACAATATCACATAATTGCTTTCAATATGTAAGGAGCAAGGAGAACAGTCGTCCAAAGTAGCATTTGGATATGCTTCACAAAGTAATGGGTGCAATCACACCATGTTCCAGCAACAGCCCGCTAAAAGTACAGTGGGGACCCTTCCAGAGACTCCATTCGAATCTGCAAATAATGAGAGAAAATTCCCTTCGGGTGTTCTCACTTCGTTTCACTGATACTAGGAGCTACCCAGAACCTGTAGGCTTAAAGATTTTTTAAACTATTAATAGTAACACAAATCCCTTTTTAACACCGAATTAAACACATCATTGATTTATTTAACAAATATTTATTGATCACTGTGTACAAAGCACTTAGTGAACTAGTAATGCAGAAACGCGGGTTATGAAGTGATCGTGTGTTGAACTGCGAATGCGAATGTGCTTAGAAGTGTCTAACCTCTAATCTGGTGGAATCTACATCTGTTAAATACATGATATCTAGATGTAAGCACAATAATAGTGATAAACAATTACTGAAAAAAATGTTGTGTCAACATAAATCTGATCTGGAGTGCATTACCTGCCCTAACATCATAAAATGTGGTCCCACTACCTTTTTCCTCATTTCAGCAGAAGATGATTTAAGTGCCAAATGTAATCATTAAAGAGCTAGATAAATCTGAAAACTACATTAAAAAGGACCTTGACCTGAATTAAGAAGAAATCAGATCTTAATTGATTAGATGATATAGAATCAGATAATCATACATAACCTGTGTATAATCTGTATATAATAAAATGAGTTACATATATTAAGAACACATACACATATACATGTGAACTTGTGTTAATAAAATCAATATGAAGATGTGGCCCCTGTTCTTAGAATTTTCTAATCTCAATATTTAATAAGCTACTGATTTTGATACAACATTGAGTCTACACAAAGTCTATGTCTATACAATTATAGATATAACTATTTGGCAGGGAACCGAATGGCTAACATAGTTCCGAGGGTGCTCTGTTTCTAGATACTGAATTCTGCCTTCAGAAACACATCTTTCAGACAAAAATTTCTGGGTGGCTTTGAGAGATCTCACTCCTTATCAGCCAGTATTTGCTCAAATTGGCCAGTGTTCTACCATATTCACTAATTTAATATATCATTTTGATGTTTACTGTTAGAGTCTGAAAAGTAGAAGATGAATCATTCTTTTCATGTCTATTGTCCACTACTTCATGTAAGACTCCACAATATTTGCCTCTAGATTGGAAATATTAATTAAATCCCAGAGCCCTTATAGTTTGAGAAAGTATGAAGCTACTGTTCAAAGAGTCTTCCCACCATCTGACTTAAGTGACAATGAAAATATAAGACAAAATTAAAGGTCTCTAAGACATTTTATAATTTCATTAATGACACAGAAAAGTTAGATAATACCAAGTAGGGGAGACGATATGGAACAAATTAGTGGGAGTGTAGCTTGGTTAAACTGCTTTGAAAGACAATGGTATTACCTAGTGAAACTGAGGGTTCATATACCTATGAATGGTTTTATGTACATCTGGAGTTCATAAATTGGAATGATTGGAGATTTAGGTAGAGGCTTTCATCCTTTAGGCTAGTATGAAATTAAAGAAAAAAAGGTGCGCTACCATTATTTATTATACTAGGAAACAAATAAATACATCCAATTCTCAGTTACTTAGGTAACAAAATAAATACAGCCATTGTTTTTTAAAAAGGTTTTATTAACCTATTTGTCAGAGAGAGAGAGAGAGAGAGAGTACAAGCAGGGGGAGTGGCAGGGAGAGGGAGAAGCAGGCTCACCATTGAGCAGGCAGTCCAATGCAGGACTGGATCCCAGGACCCTGGGATCATGACCTGAGCTGAAGATAGATGCTTAACTGACTGAGCCACCCAGGTGTCCCCAGCCATTATTTTTTTAATGAAGTTATTACTTTTAAGTTTCTTTTAAGAAACAAGCTTTTCTTATAGGTTCAAAAGTAATCTAATGAACATAATTTTGAATCATAACTAAAGTGTAGTATGATTTTATAATGTAATATGACTTTATAGTTCTTTAAAGACTTGGTGACATTTAGAACACTGGAACTATAAGCTTATGTTGAGTTTTAGAATTGAATTCATTAATTGTTCTTAAAAAATGGCAGAGGTTTAATATAAAGAACATTTGAGCTATCATTGGAGAATAACTGTAAGTTGAAACAAGAACTCTAAAAGGTACTCTGTGGCTCAGATAGACCATCTAAGGAAAGAAGAACTTAGAAGAAGCTGTCCTTCTCAAGGATGGGCTTCAGAATTCGCTGGAAGAGGCAGGTTGCAGCCTCTTGGACGGTGGGAAAGTTCTCTGGGTTGCTTGGGCAAGATCTGGTCCATGATCACTAGGCAAGGAAGAGGTAGCCTTCCCAGATGCAGATGAGCCTTGGCTGATGTGCGGGAGCAGGGATAGTGTTGAGCAACCATTGTGGGCAGGAGACTGGGAGCCTGAGATGCCCTTCTTGGGAGGGCTACAGGGATGTGGTCAGTAAGGGTCCACACTCCCCTGCCTGTGACTGATCCAGGTGGCTGATCCATGGGGCAGCAACTAGAACCAGTAAGTAAAACCCCTTCCTCATGCCATGTCCCTTCAGCACCCTCCATTTAACGTTACTGTGAAGGAGAAAGTCTGGTCCGTTATGGAAGAGCAGATATTACAGGGTTAATCTGGAGCTGAGAAACAATATATACTCATTTAACTCACCACGACTTCATTGGTATTTAATAGCACTGACGACACAGTTTCATTTATTCTAATGAAATGCAGAAGAATCAGGGACAAATATTTGCTTTTAATTATTCAGCCTGGCAACAGGAGTCCTACCTGACTTTGGGCCATTTAATTATTTTATGTCATCTTCCATAGAGAGTAAATTAGGAAAACCAATGGAGATATTATCTTAACATTTTAAATATGGTAGAACATTCAAGATGGTCTATTTTTCTACTAATTTGTGAGACTCGTGTTAGGCAGAGAAGGCTAAAGTGAAGGGCCAAAATGAAATATTGCATATGTGCTGAAATCTAACCAATCATTATCATGACCTTCTTGTTCATTTCAGAATTGTAATGATAAAGAAAACAGAAAACAACCCAAATGTGCACAAACAACCATGGATAAGTAAATAGAGGTATTAGAAGAATAACATGACAGTGAAAATACAGTTACCTGTATAACATAGGTGAATCCTTCAAGCATAATGTTGAATAATAAAAGTAAGCTGGAGAAGATGGAAAAGCTATGATATTATTTAAATACAGTCTTAAAAGAACTGAATAATAATCCACAGTATTAGCCCAGGAATACACATATAGTAAAACTACAAGGAGAAGACAATGATAATAAAATGCCACCCACAGCCTAGTTAGACCTCCCTCTCCCCTTCCTAGTACACAGCTCAAGTCCCCTTTTACCTTGTTTTGCTGACCACCTGATTCAAGTATAATGAAATCATCAATAGTGTTGCTGTTTTATAAATTCCTGACTCTCTCATAGGCCAGTGAGGGGAGGGTTTGGCTATAACAAAATATTGCAAACCTTGAGATTGCCACACCATGTGGCATGTAGTATTAGTAGCCATTTGCCAATTACAGAATTAATAACAGTGGTGACAGCCGAATGGGTGGCTGGGAGCCTGACCTGGGACTGGTAGAAGGATGGCATGGAAGTGCTGAGGGCCCTGTAAGGAAGGCTCTGGCAGAGCTATATTTCCGCTGACGTGCCCTGCTGTGATACTTGTTTGCACTTGTGCATGGTGCCCTAGTTATAGTGCATCCAAACGGGATCTAATGGGCTTGGGGGTTTGGAAGGCAAGCCCAGCAAGACACTAGGGCAGTGAGGGTATCAGGAGATGAGTAAGGAGAGACAGATCACAGGGTTTTGACTGGTTACAGAAAAATCAAGGTGAGAGAGACAGAGGGACAGAGACACAATGGGAGTCCTTTGCCCTGTGGGGGTGGTCACCTGTCTGGTGGAAGTGAACGAACCGAAAGATGGGAGAGTTCGAGGTCGAGCTGTTCTCGACGACAACGAGATCCGAGGGAGGCTGTAGCGCCAAGCTCCAGGCTGGATCAGATTAAAAATCAGCAGAGTTGAGGACAAATGTATTGTGAGGAGTGAATTTCATGTACTAATTATGTTACTGTAAATTGGGGGGGCAAAAAAAAAAGTTAAAAGAGACTGGAGTCAAAATACAAAGAAACATTGATCCTAAAAAAAATCAGAGACGTTTTAGGAATCCATCAGTGAAGTATGTCGATATGAAATACATCTCTAGAACAATGAATAGTAACTGAGTGTCTTGCATCAGTTGGAATATAAACAGCGGCGGCTTTCCTTTTAATTACATTAAAGTGATGCATCTTTTTTGACCTTGCTGCATTTCTGTTCTCATAAGCAAAGTGTGTGTTTCAGCGCTAATAAATAGAGCCAAATATCAATAGCTAAAACTGTATGTGAAGAGAACAGTATAAAAAAGTTGATGAGTACATATCATTCTGATACATCAGTTTGATTTATACCTCACAGAGGGATAAAACTAGTCTCATCACCTTTGTTATGGATGGAATAAAGCAGGAAAATCCAAAATCCTCTGGAGAAGTTCCAGCAGGTATTAATAAAAATACATATTTCTTCTAAAAACAGTATTCATCCAGAAACTCTGAAAGAAGTTAAGTCAATATCATACATCAAGAAGTCAAATAAAATTAAAAAGTATACATTCAGGAAGAGCTAACACATAGAGCGCTAAGAAATCAGAACACAGGAAATACGTATTTTATGTTGCTTTATAAGGTACATAATTTTGAAGACAAGCAATAATTTCCTCACTAGAATAACAAAAATCATCAGCTCTCTGTTAGAAACTGAAAGTATAAATTTGTACTAAATTTTAAAGATAGCTAGGAATAACTGAGGGTTGCTAAGGGGTGGGAGGGTAGGGATAGGGTGGTTGGGTTGTGGACATTGAGGAGGGTATGTGCTATGGTGAGTGCTGTGAAGTGTGTAAGACTGATGATTCACAGACCTGTACCCCTGAAGCAAATAATACATTATATGCTAATAAAAATAATTTTAAAAAAGATAACTAGGAAAAACAACTTTATGGACAACTATCTTGTTCTGGGTATACTAAATTTAGTAAAAAGCTATTTATAAATTTCTAAGTGATTCTGAACAAGATTTCTCTGAGAATATTTTTTGTCTAAATCAGAATAATTAAGAATAATATTGCTTGAAATAATTACCGCAAGCTTTTGCCAGTAGAAAATCAAATGCTTACTTATGGTTTATGAGAGTTAACGCTTGTACAGTGAAGCCTTCTATCACTTGCCGGTGATAGTAAGTTTTGGTTGCTACCCACAGTGCTAACACAGTGGTTCTCACAGCTTCTCCAAATAGCTAGCAGTGACTATTGATGGCAAGTTTGCCTGTAGGTAATGAAGGAAGGAAAAGAGAGAGGGGTGGAAGGGGAAGGAGAGAATGGAAAAAAAAGAGTAAGGAACATCCTTGGGAGAAAAGCTTTATGTCATGTTGTCTTAGTCTGTTTGGACTGGCATAGGAAATACCATATACTAGGTGATTTATAACTTACAAAAAACTTATTTCTCACAGTCTGGGGGCTGAGGAGGCCAAGATCAAGTACTGGTGAAAACCCCATTCCCAGACAGCCATCTTTTCACTGTATCACCTCACCTCTCCTTGGAACCTTCTATAAGAGCATTCATCTGGTTCATGAGGGCTCCACCCACTTGACTTAATCACCTCCCAGAGGTCTCACCTGCTGATACCATCACCCTGGGAGTCCGAACTCAACACAGAATTGTTGGGGGAGTGGGGTAGGGGTTGTAGCAGACAGATGGGACCCAAACATTCAGGCTGTAGCAAATACAAAGTTATAACATGATCAGATACTCTAAAAATATATATACCTCGACCTCAATACAACACCAGATGTTCAATTGAGTCAATAACTCTCCTGATCAGAATACAGCCACTAAAAGTTAGTGTTTCAAACTGGTAAATGCTGGAGAATATGGCGGACAAGGAAGAGCTAATCTATCCATCTATCGTAACAGACGCGGCGCGAGAGTTGAATTGAGAGTATTATCTAAAGGTGCTCAACAGATCATGTCAGATTTACCGACTGTCCGTGAGGAAGCTTACGTGCGCTATATATCACACCAGCCTGTCACTTTTTTAAAAAATCCATTGTTGATGCTGAGCCCGGAACAGAATATTTAGTTAACATTACAAAGCCCAACTTTTCTTCTGTGATTTTAAGATACCCTGAAGGAAATCTCCTCAAATGCAGAATCAGAAAAAAATCTTTCTTTTGGTGGCATTATTTCCCTTTGTTATCCTGTGATTGTGCTCAGCACACCAATCAGTTCGCTGAATAGGGTTCAGAGATAGGGATGAATGCCTCTACCCAAGGCTCTTGACCCAGGCAGGAGGCCCAAATTCCAAAATAAAGGGAGGGGTCCACTCCTTGGATAACTAAGCCCAAAGTATTCATGAGCCACTGCAGACACAGGACGGTTCTCTCTGTCTGAAGTGAAGGCCCCACAGTTTTGTAAGCCCACGCTGCCTCTCGGAATACAAGGAAGCACCAGGGCCTCGGCTCTATTCCCTTCCACAGTGTCCACCTGTTGGAATCAGAACAAGCTGCCTGTGCGTTTGCCACTAGGGCTTGTTACCACTACTTAGAAATGGATTTTACTCCCCTCGCCCAAATATGCCCCACTGATGGATCTCTCTCGCGAGGGCCACATCCTATGGAAATTATTACATACTTCCAAATTGTTTAGCCTTTAATAACCTCTAGTTTAAAGCTCTATGTTGCAAGATTTATGATGTGTTTGATATTTAAATTAAGCACATAGGGGCAAAAGCTAGGATCCTCTGGTAGTCACAGTGCTCCCAGACATGATCTTAGAAATTTGTGGGCAAGTGATAATGAGGAAGTCCTAGGAAATTCTTTCTTTGGGACACTCTCCAGAAGATCTGTAGAGGAGTGACTTTGGTAATGATTTTTATTTAGGTCTCTCAAGTTCCTCGTTGAAAAACTCATCCTAGGGTCTTGCAGTTCAGTTACTTATTAACACTATCAATCATAAGGTAACATAAATGGTTAAGTTTTGGGGTTATGCTACTAAATTTCCTTTTATATTCATACTTATTTTTATCATGGTACTAATACTTACCAGGAGATCTGCCCTCTTAACGGATATTTTTAAGTGTACCATAACGTATTGTTAACTGCAGGCTCAATGTTGCACAACAGGTCCCGAGAATTTATTCATCTTGCATAACTGAAACTCTACACACATTGTGTAGAGTTTCAACCCATTGATTAGCAACTCCTCATTTCCCTCTATTCCACCCCTGGCAACCACTGTTCTACTCTCTGCTTCCATGATACCTTCCTTGATACCTCCTAGAAATGAGTCAAGTAGTATTTACCCTTCTATGACTGGCTCATTTCATACAGCATAATGTCCTCATGAGGCCAAACTAATTTCTGTCAATTGAATGAACATAGTTGACATATGGAAAAGCTTTCTCTACACAGAAAGTAACAAAAGCTGACACAAACTATTTTCTGGAAGGTGTCCTTAATGAAGAAAACCTGGCCCATGTCTCAAACCCACCAGTTACGTCTTACCTGAATGTAGAAAGTGTAGGTAAATAACATACACATCCATTTTAGAAATATTTTCAACTCTGTGGACCTAGGTTCCTTTTGTGCTTTTCTGAATCACTGTTTATACGTAGCACGTTTCGAGGCTGAGGTCACTATCTCTGCTTGAACGTTATCATGGAACATTCTACAGGGCTGTGTATAACCAGCTCAGTGGTGCCCAAACATCCCTGGACTTGAATCAGCTCCTGATAGAAAAATCTTTAAATCTATCACATCATGAGGACATCAGGGCTTCATTTAGTCAAAAGATGGGTTTTTGGCAGTGACCATAGTGAGCAGGGTAAAGGCTATACATAAACAATACCCTAATCAAAACTGGCACAAGAAATCACGATAAACTACCCTTTTTTCAAAAGTGTAGAATGGTTGCCTCATGATCACCTATATGGTAGTTTATGACCCAGACTGTGCTTTCACTTTGGCTGTTCGTCAGGTTGGCCTTTTCGTCTCTCCATCTCTTTGCTTTTACCTCCTTAACTTCTCCAACTCCAGACTCTGATATACCCAGGGCTCAAACAGTGGGCCTCTTCTCTTTTCCAGCTGCAGAGATCTGACCCAAGGTCCCACTCTGAATACCATCTCTCTGATAACGACTCCCACACTGACATCTCCAGCTGTACCCTCACCCTTGAACGCCAACTGTCTATTTGGTGTCTGCATCTGAATGTTGAATAGGCGACGCAAACTCAACGAGTCCCCAAATGAGCTCCTGGTGTTCCCCCACAAGTCTGCGTCTGCTACGACCAGCCCCATCTCAATCAATGGCCACTCAGACTTTACAGTAACAAGGGCCCCAAGCCCTGTGAAAGAAGTTCCTTGGCAAATCCTGTTGGCTTTATCCCGTCAACACGGTGCACTGCTTCTACTACTATCTCATGCTCTGCATTGTCACCAACTCTCCCTTGGTTTTTCGGAAAGGCCTCCCCATCTGACCACCCTGCTTTTCTGGTCTGCTCCCCTCTGCTCTACACGGCAGCCAGAATGAGGCTGTTACAGGTCAGATCATGTCACTGTGTTCACACCCCTTCAAAAGCTTCCTACCTCAGGTCCAGTAAAAGCCAAAGTCCTTCACAACATGTGTCACCAGGTCCATCCCTGTCTCGTGCCATTTACCACCTCACTCGTGCTGCTCCAGCGTCCCTGCTCCCCACTCTTGGGGCCATTGCACCTGTTGCTCCCTTAAATCACCCTCACTTGCTTCATTCAAACAGTAGCCTATAGTGAGGCTCTCCCTGCAATTCTGTGAAACTGCAACTCCTCCTCACTAAGGATGACACTCTCTAGCAGCCTTTACTCCTCTTTTCGGGGGGGTGGGGTGGGGAGCAGTTTCTACACCCTCTCCCCTCCCTCACTGGAACCTGGACTCCACGAGGTCAGGCGCTGGCTCGATCTGTCACTCACCGATGGATCCCTGGCACAGTAAACGCTGGCCAGATGAACGAATGACTGAATTTTACCTCTTTCCGTTTTCTCACTCAAAACACAGAAGCCAGCCTTGCTCAAAGTCACTCAACAAAGACATTTTGAAGCCTAAATGTGAACCCAGGTCTTCTGACTGAAAGCCCATACTCTTTGTACTAAGACGCGCCATTTAGCCTACCTTCAGCATTCCTACCATCTCCGAGGCTGGGCCCGGTTTGACCATGCTTACTTACAACCCCAAACACCTACCAGAGCACAGCGCAGAGTGCTGAACAAAAATGTTCACTAAATAAAAGAGAAGAACTTCATCCAGAAAGATATGCTAATCACTTCCCGTCCAGATTGCGAACCTATCCGGGGCAAAGTTATATTTTATTCATCCCTGTATCATCAATGATACAAGCTTAGTGCCTGGAACAAGGCAGGATCCAAATGGATGCGCCATCAAGGAACAGTACTATATCAAGTTAACCCAAATCAGGATAATCAAAAATGTATAAGTACAGCTGAAAGGTCATGGAGTTCTGCCCTCAGTTGATGCATGGAGCAGCCAAGACACCTAATGGGAACTCCACCACTATATAAATCCACAGATACCAGAAACCGAGGAAGGAGGAGGCTTGCTCTTCAACAAAAATTACAGTCTTGATCGGCAAGACTGTGGTCAAACCCAGGTGCTTGCCACGGGCCAGGACCTCTGCTTGGTGCTTTTCATGCACAATCTTTTTTCACTGCCACAAAAGTCCTTTAAGACACACATTATATCACCATTTTACAAATTGTGAGTGTGTAACTCTGAGAGGTAGAGTGACTTCAAGGTTATAGCCACTCCTGTATCAGTCAGTATAGGAATCAGGCCTTTTGACTTCCGTGCAATGTTTTTATTTCAATACACAAATGCTTCTTTTAAACATGAAAAATAATTAAACATCATAATATATCTGTCTTTCTTCCTATGGTAGAAATGAATGCAAATATTCTAGTTCTGAAACTTACAGCCTTCTCTGACATTTCTCCACAGTCTTCCGCATTTACTTAATTCTTATTTAAACACTGTAATGCAATTGGGCATTTCCAAACGGGTAGAATCTTTCAGGAATGTAATTTGGACATAAGAATCAAAAGTCTTTAAAATACTTTCAGACATGCATCTTACTTGGTCACAAAGACTTATGGATAAAAATGTTTGTTTCAGTGGTTTATACTATTAACAATCTGGCAATTGCTAAACTCACCAAAATGACATTACTTAAATCTTAAGGGAACAGTGGAATGTTATATATCCATGAAACACCATGTCTGTGAACAACAGTTAACAACTTGAGAAAATGCTTAAGCTAGATAATCAAGTACAAAAAACAGTAACGAAAAGTAACCATCAGCACAACAGCAATAACTACTATTACCTGAACGCTGAGTGAGTGCCAGGCACTGTGCTGGGCTCGATACCAACTCATCTCATTTCATCTTTACAACCACCTCATGAGCTGGGGGCTCCAGTCATCCTGATTTTACGCAGGAAGAAATACAGGCACAGAAAAGCATTTTATATACAGTATGATCTCAGATTTATGTATAACATTTGTACAAAGAAAAAATGATCTAGAAATAAAGCTTTAGCCAGGATACTTTAAACAACTGATGATCATACATAGTGGTTGGATACCTGTAAGCTGACATTCATTGAAAATTTGATTGCAGGAGCACCGGGGTGGCTCAGTGGGTTAAAGCCTCTGCCTTTGGCTCATGTCATGATCCCAGGGTCCTGGGATCAAGCCCTGCCTCAGTCTTTCTGCTCAGCAGGGAGCCTGCTTCCCCCTCTCTCTATGCCTGCCTCTCTGCCTACTTGTCATCTCTGTCTGTCAAATATATAAATAAAATATTAAAAAAAAGAAAATTTGATTGCAGTCTATCAAACTTTTATAAGTGGAAAAATACATACAAACTGAACATTTTAGTCAAATTATAACTCACTATGTCTAATTGTTAATAAAATAAAAATAGTGCTGGCCTCATATTTGCTCATAGTCTCTTTCTCTCCCTGCCACTACTCCCACCTTTGTGCATTTTCCTTCCCACATATTGAAAGTGGAATCAGATGGGTTTTTCCATTCACATTTCTGAGAACTTATTGCAAATATGTAACTAAAACAGCAAGCGAAAGCATAAACTAATTATGTCAAAGGTTCTTGCAGCATTCCCCCTTAGGAATTATCTAGTGTTGTTTTTTTTAAAAGTTGTTTTTAAGCTGCTTTTTGGGAGAAAAAACCCCAGGTATTAAATTTATTATCCCTGTAAGATTTTTGAAAGCAGATATGTGTTTTGATAGCTCAACATGAAAATATACTTTTCTACTAACTTTCCTGCTCTTTGGGGCCATGAAATAGTTGAAGCCGTTAAGTTTAAGTGTTTGGGTTGGTTGTTAGCCTTGGGATTTTGTTTGCAATCAAATTAGGTTAAGAAAATGTTTACGGTGCTTCTCTGTCCTATGAGAATTTACAGAATCAAAATGTCCTTCTAGTACTTCTCAGAAGATGAGGAGTGCACATCCTCAAACAGCTTTGGGGGAAAATATCTAAAACTTTATTTTAAATTGTGGCTACCTGTATAGCCTGGGCTAGTTTCTGGGAAGGGAATCGTAGATAATCGTAGATAATAATGTTAACTGAGGTGGAAATACACAGGGCAGAACTTGATTCTCCAACGTGTGTCTTTCTATTCTCTCATATTCACTTAATTGCTTATTCATGTGCTTACCATTCCTAAAAACTAGCAATCTTTCCCAGGCAGAAGGTTAGCTCACAGGGGTGTGTTTTACAAATGCTTTTTACCTCAGCCTGGCATGCTTTTCTACTTTCAGCCCACCTCTCCCCCATTACTCACCCTTGGAGACCCAGCTCCTCTCTCGCTTTGATAGCTGAAGGGACCCTCTATGCCTTGGTGCTAAGATTTTATGTCATATATTCCTCTATCCTTGCATGTATGTTCCTATATTTAGGTGTTGTTTCTGTCTACTCTAGAAGACTGTGAACTTCATAGGGAGGAGCATAATGTTCTATGTGTATGTGTGTGTTTGTGTATACACATGATTATATATATATGATATATATACTTTTTTTTGAGAGAGAGGGAGAGAGAGGGAGTGGGGGGAAGCACCTGGAGAGAGAGAGAATCTTAAGCAGGCTCCACGCCCAGCACAGAGTCCCACACAGGATTCAAACTCATGACCCTGAGATCACCATCTGAGCTGAAATCAAGAGTCAGATGCTTAACTGACTCAGCCACCCAGGCGCTCCTGTCTTTAGGTTCTCAAATCCAGTCTACTTGCTTAACTACTCAGTTGCCCTTAGGCAAGTTCTTTTTATACTCTGAAACTCAGTTTCCCCTTCTGTAAAATGGTCGTACGAATATGACCACAGGGATTTACTGTGAAGATTAGGTGAGATCCTGCATGTAGAAGCACCTGGAACGTAGGTTCTCAATTAATGCTAACTTGAATCTGAATCATTCCACGTATCCATATAACACACATCGCAACAGTGAATCAGCACTGAGAAAAATGACTAATAGCTAAATCCTCAACACATGATTACAAAATAAAAAAATAAACATAAAGCAAAATGTGTAGACCAGTGCCCATTTGAATTACAAGAACTTTAAGGATATGATAAGAATTATAGCCTTTCTCCCTATATGCACAGACTCAATTTTGCGTGCAATTTTAGGGGCTCTCCAAACTTCCCGAAGCCCAGTCATGTCCCTCAAGTCTACAGGCATCAGTAGGAGTCCCCTACCATAAACAATCCTGTACAAAGACTAGATTGCCTCGGCCACACGATTCGCTTCCTTCTTTGACCGATACAAGTCATCCTAACTTACACGAGGCTCTGGCCCTTCCCATTCAGGCCTGGTAATCTGCCTGTGAAACAGTTGTCAACCATGAAGTGTTCTCTCCTGGGATGTGAGTGGACAGAAACCAAAATGTAAAGATCCCAGTTTGCCGGATTGTTTTTTGGGATTTAACATTATATGTGTGTGTGTGTGGTGGGGGGGGGGGGTCTGTCAGAAAGGGTGCCATTTGCCAAAATGCAGTGCATGCTAAAAAGTCTCCTCCTTTGACGTATTAAATTTAAGGTGTCATTGGGGGCACTTAAACAGAGGAGTCCCACAGGCAGATGGACATAGGTGTTTATAGTGTAGGGTCTTTCAAGGACAGTGATTTGTTGCTGATGCCACAAGCATGAAGGAGCTCCCCCAGAAGGACAGTTCACAATGAGAAAACAACGAATCTGACGCCAGCCACTTGCAATACCAACATTTATGGAGTACAGAGCGCCTGAAAAATAGCTTGAGAGGGAGTGTCAGAGAGAGAGGAGGAAGACTGTGGAAGAACAGTTCCATGGAGAAGGAATATTTCAGTAACCCCAAGCACTGAAAAAATTAGAGAAGTGCACACGTTTTCACTGAGTCTGATGAAGAAGAGGTCTTTGTGTCTCCACCGTGAGCACAGTTTCAATGGATTTCAGGAGATACCAGCTAGTGTGGAAAGTGAATTAGAGCTGAGCCACTGGACTCAGCACGAAATAATCATTCCCAAAGCGTGACTACAAAAGGGAAGAAAAATAAAGCAAGTATTTAGAATTCCAAGGGACTTCAACTCTGAAACAGTAGCTCTCGCTGACTCATGCATGGTTTATTACATTGTGAAGATTTTTAAAATTTAGTGGGAAATACGCTTGATGGTGAATTCAACAAATTTTTTCCTTACTCAGTCACCTTGAGAATATTTTGGTAGTAATTCTACAACTTTTAATCTCTGTTGATTGGTGAAGGTAAATGGAAGACTTAGGAAGGTAAGTCCAGGCTAGAAACTATTGGCTTAGAATGGGCATCCATTTCACATGGGTGAATGTGCTTCAGATACTTAAAATATGCATCGGTTTCTTCATTCAACTATGCAATTACCCAAGGCAGTAAGTCAGTCTGCTTCTCTATATGCTGTCATTCTTCCCACACACATCTGCTGCTTTTAAGGATATTCCAAAGATTCCATCTGGACAAGACTTACTACCTCTCACCTACCTCAAACCAACAACAACACAAAACCCCACACCTCCTCCTCAAGGCGCAAGGGCACTTCCTCTCTTTAGTTTCAAAATAGAGTTTCTCTGTAATATTTTGTGTGAGGGTGTGAGTCTAGAGGAAGAGTTTGCTTCTACACAAACTAGAAACAGCTCTCTACTAAAAACAGGGCACATACCTCATAATAAAGCTAATGAAAGATGTGCAAGATTGCCACAAAAAATAACTACAAAACTTTACTGAGAGAAGGTTAATAAAGGCCTAAAGAAATGGAGAAAAATACTATGTTCTGGAAGGTGCCATTTTGAAAAATGTGAATTCTCCCTAAATTAATTGTAGATTCAATGTTATTCCAATTAACAATCTAAAACTTTTTGTGTAAAATTTGGCAAGCAGATTCTAAAATTAAATGAAAATGAAGAAGGCCAATATGAATAAAAATAATATGAAAGAACAAAGTTGGAGGATTTATACTACCAGATATCAAGATTTAATTTACAGTACAGTAATTAATAGAATGTGGCATCAGGGGCACCTGGGGGTCTCACTCAGCTAAATGTCTGCCTTTGGCTCAGGTCGTGATCCCAGGGTCCTGGGATCCAGTCCTGCATTGGGCTCCTTGTTCAGCAGGGAGCCTGCTTCTACCTCTGCCTGCCACCCCCCCTGCTTATGTGCTTGTTCTCTCTCTCTGGCAAATAAATAAAATCTTTATTTAAAAAAAAAAAGAGTGTGGCATCAGTGCAAGGATAGATTAATAGACCAAATGAGTAGAACAGAGTCCAGACACAGATTCCTGTAAGATCAGTTACCCAATTTATAACAAAGCTGCCACTGCTGTCCTTTGGGCAAAAGAATGGATATCCATGTGAGAAAAAATGATCTTTCACTCCTACCTCACACCACACACAAAAATCATTGCCAGATGGATCATAAATGTGAAAGGCAAAATGACAAAACTTCTAGATTACAGCATAGGAGAATAACTTCATAACCTTGGATTATGTAAATATTTCTTGAGAGGATAATAGAAAACATGTACAGTAATGGAAGAGATTAATAAATTAAGCTTCACTCAAAGAAATTCCACTGATCAAAAGATACCATAACAGCGTAGATAAGCTATAAAGAAGGAAACATATTTATAATATATATATCTGAAAAAGGACTTAAAAAAAGAAGCCTCCTACAAATTGGAAAGTAAACGGGAGAGTACCCAACTTTTTAAAATGGCAAAGGACTTCAACAGGCACTTCATCAGTGAGGCTACTCAAATGTCCAATAAGAAAATAAAAAAATTGACCTTATTAGTGACCAGAGAAACACACTTTGAAACCACAAAGAAGCATTACTTCATACTTCCAAACAGCTAAACAAAAATAATATAAAATAAATCCCCAAAATGGACATTACGAAGTGTTGGTGTGGATACAGACAAACAGGGATTCTTAAACACTGCCGACAGGAATGTATATTTTTAAAGCCTCTCTGGAATGTATCCACAGAGTTTGGCAGTACCCACGAAGCTGAACATATGTGTACCCTAAAACCCAGCAATTCTACTTACAGACACACAAGCACATACAGGTGCACCAAACATATTTATAAACATGCTCATAGATGCATTATCCCAAATAGCTAAAAACTGGAAATAACTCACAAGTGCATCAGCAACAGAACAGGAAATACATTTTAAAATATACAAGACGGAATTCCACACAGCAATGAAAAAGAGCACATGAATGCTACTTGCAATCCTAGGTAGCAGCAAACCTTACAGACACAGTGCCGAACAAAAAGAAGCTAGAGAAACTAGTCTGTGTTGCATGATTCCATTTCTACAGAAATTAAGAATATTCGGCAATAATCTATAGTGATAGAGGTCAGAGGTCAGGATAATGGTTAATCCTGAAGGGGTAAAGACATGGAAGGGATACAGGATGGTTCCTAGGGTCCTGCTCGTACTTGATATGTTGTTCTGAGTGTTGGTTATGCAGATGTGTTCCCCTTGTAGAAGTTTTTTAAACCATTATATAAGATTGTGTAGGTCTCAATATGTCTGTCATGCTTAGAAAATAAATCAATAGGACAGAGTCAGCAAGATGGAGTCAGGTGTACAGAATTATGGCATTCCACACTAATACACCTGTAGTCCAAGGGTTTAAAGGATATTTCTAATAATAAATACCTGACAAAGGTAAATATCTATGGGTATACTGTGTGTGTGTGTGTGTGTATGTTTGAAACTGGCAAAGGCAAATGTTAATGTCCTCACATACAGTTAAAAGAGTAATTTTATACACCAGAGTCAGATTTTGGGCCCCGTCCAGCTGAAGTTGTGAAGTGAGAATTCTCTGAGCTGCAAACTGCCCTTCTGTTTTTTATTCCTAGAAACAGAGGTTAGATCAGGGAAAAGGAAAAGCAAGGAGTTCTATTTCACTTCTTGCACTATCAAATAGATACCACAAACATTTGACCATCACCGTCAGAAGACGTTTTCCTTCCAAGCCCTTTTACTTGGTTTTATGTTTCTCAAGATACGGTCTTAAATTGAGTGAATTTTGTCTTAAATGCTAATGTAGTAGGAAGTCTTAAGGAAAAATTTAAGTCACCATTTTAAGCACAGGAAATCTGGAATGTCTTAAAAACAGATTTGAGTCTGGTCCCTCTGATTATCATGAGCATTGCAGAAATCATATGCAGCAGACACCGTAGAAAGAAGCCACTCAGGAGTGTCCTCTGCCCACAAAGGAGATAACCATCCCTGTACTCTGGAAATACTTTTTACTTAACTGCACATCGAGAGATGTAATTCAGCATAAAAGCTTTTATGCAGCCATTTTGCAAAATCTAAACATTTAAGCAAACCATAGAACTCCAGTTAAAACAATCCTAATTCAAGCAAACAGGTTTTCAGATGGAAGTTTTATGTAAAACCATGCTGTCCATCATATTTTTCACTGCACCAAAAATTTATTATAAGTAAGTGTCCTTCATTTTCCTCTTTAAGAAAGAAATATAACAAAACACAAAGAACCACAGGAACTGAAACACAAAGGATAAACTGAGTTGAAAGTATTTTGAGGTTATTGTGCCACAAGGGTATTTTAGTTGATCACGAAGCTTTCAGAAAAAAAAAAATGTCTAGCTTAGGGGTTCGGAGAACTATTACAGAGGATACATCCTTTCCAGCTGACCCGGAATTTCTTCCCTCTTCTCTGTGTTCTGCCAGGTCACCTCATCCGCTCAGTCTCCAGAAACCTCCTTCTCCTCTGCTTTTCAACCATTTGGTACAAAAGTGAAAACTCAAGTAAATGGATGCTGAGGCTTCCACATCTGGCCAGTTGGCATATTTTTGTTGATTGCATTTATGGGGGAACATTTTCCAGTTGACTTTTAACAGCCTGCATTTTCCCCTCCAGTTCAAAGCTGTCTCCATTCATTCAGGTGTCATTGCAGTTTTGTACAGCTCACTTGCACAATCTGGGTGGTAAATGTCTACATCTATGGATATGTTTTGGATAAGCTATCACTTTGTTCTATCTAAATAAATTGTCCATTTATGCTCTTTGTTTACTCAAGAACATCTCTCTACAAGGAGGAAACATTTTTATATGAAAATGAACCCTTAGCTTTATTTGTCCATCCCTAAAAAAAGATTGCTTTTCTCCCCTCAAGACAATCTTAGCCCAATGTCTGATACAACCTATACAAATTTTAATGTAAATGAAGGCTTTTCTAGAACAGTGGTATTAAACAGTTTCACTTCTCTGTAGATACTACGAAAATTGCTATATTTAACTTTAAATACAGAAATGCTTCAGTGAAGGTTAGTAAAAGGATCTGGGGAAAGGAATTAGTGGAGTGAAGCCACCCTAAACCTAACCCAGGGTCAAAATTACTAACTTGGAGTAAGTGTGGGAATTGGGAGAATAGAATATATGCTCTTTACTTGAGAGATATCCATTTTTTTTTGTAGAAACCAACATATTTATTTATTTATTCCATAAATATTTGGGGATACCCTTAAGTGTGCTGGAGACTGTTCTATGTGATGGGGATTTGGATATGCCCAGGACGTAGTCTCTGACCTCAGTGAGTACAGACTGCATTGGAGGCAAGAAGCACAGTTAATACACCTACTCATTTTCTAGTACCACAAACCACGTGGCTTAAATAACAGAAATAGATCCTCTCACAGCTCTGGAAGCTATAAGTCTGAGATCAAATTGTTGAGAGATTGGTTCCTTCTGAGGGTTGAGAGGGGAAATCTGTACCATGTCTGTCTGCTTTTTCAGCAATCCTTGGCACTCTCTGGCTTGTAGAAGCATCATTCCAATCTCTACCTTCATGTTCACGTGGTGTTCTCCCTGGGGGTGTCTGTGTCAGTTTCCCCTTTTTATAACGACATCAGTCATGTTGGATTAGGGGTCAACTCTATGCTGTTATGACCAGCAACCACCCTATTTCTAAAGAAAGTTCATTCTGAGGCATTAGGTGTTAAGATTTTGATACAGGAATTGGTGGGGGGGAGTGACACAATTCAATCCATAACAATGTAGAAAGAAAGGCATGAAAGCTCACCAGACTTTGAGGAACCCTTATAGAAAAGCCCCCATATCCATAATGGCCTCCAATCCTACCACCTGTCTCAAGTCCTTCACCTATTCCCACCAACTGGCCCGTTTGGAGGCTGGCTGCCGCAGAGCCAGAATCCAGTGAATGGCAGCCACTACAACTGAGTGAGCAGAGAGCTGTGGGAAGGTCCTTGCCTTCTTCTTAACTTCCAAAGCAAAGGCCTCCATCAGAACCCAGACTACTCAAATTTCAAAAATACATATCAGAGAAGTCACTAAACATTCCCCTACAGAAAATGAACCATTTCACTCGTGTTGCCAATTCAAGGAAAGAATTTTGCTTGTGGACACATTTTTTCTGGAGCTGTGGGAAAAATATTGATATCATTTGATACTTTTTTCTCAGTAAAATCTACACTTCGGGGTGTTTTTAGTCAACTTGAGGAAGCATTCCAGTGATCATACTCCTAGGAAAACATTTTAGACTCAAGGATGTATGCGATATTAAAATTACAATACACAACAGATTCCTGAACTTCCTGATTTTTCTCCCTGAAGGTCATTGCTCTGTTTGCTCACCCCTCGTGGGTTCATCAGCAGCCTCATTTTAAAGATTTCTCACACCTCCCCCTTCCGAATGCCATGTGGGGCTCTGCCTTCTCCCTTCACATGGCTCTCTTAGTGTTGTCTCGCATCTTCTCTCTTTGGTCAAATTCCTTTGGTTTATCTGGCTTTCTTGGCCTGGGATCCTTCCTTAACCGCTTACATTCCCCTAGTTCGACCACGTTCTCAGTATTCTACTGTGTTCTCATTGGCCTGTGACATGTTATTCTGATTTTTAAACAAATTTTAGTAAAAATATAGAAATGTGGCAATGGGCTGAGAGGCAACAAGAATCCTGTCTTTGCTGAGCTAAATCGCTAGTATGCCATTTTCTGCCCGGCACAGATACCTTCACTTCTGGGGTTTAGTTCTAAGCTCAATAGTTAGAGCTCTGGGATAAATTCAGGATATTCTGAGGCTTCTCAGATTTCTCTCATTCAGCACTGAAAAACAAAAACAGAAACGGATGAGCTCACACCTGAGAGAGGTTAAAAATCTTTAGTGAACCAAATGTCATATATGTATGTTATGAATATGTGTATATATATGTTTTATACATATATGTATACGTGTGTATATATATGTGTTCAGAGGTCTTTAGAACTACAAGGTGCCCCATTAAGACAAAGGACCACTGTCCTTCTGCACAGATGGCATCCTTGGGATGGAAAGAGGGGTCCTCATGAAGAAAAGAATCCCTCCACTAAAATGAGGTCAGATGGAAACACCACCCTCAAAATGAAAAGAAAGGCGGGAGTCCTTCACTTACTACTGTGAAGGAATTAGAGGAATATAAGGCTAAGACCTTTATATAATATGGCTATAAGCACTTCAACTTTTCAATGTTTCTATCTTTTATTTTAGTACTTCATCTGTTTCCATGGAATTGAATAAGCTATAAAACCCTTAAATAAATTTTTTAAAAAAGTCATCCTAAGGAGGCACTAGAAAGGTAATAAAAAGGATTCTCAGAAACCAGCATAGACCAACTGTTAGCTCTGCATTTGCTTATCACATGGCTTCTGGGGAACACCTCTGGGGTTGATCAAAATAAAAACAGAAATCTCCTTCCATCCTTCCCAGCAACCCCACAGCCGCTGTTGCAGTAAATCAGAAACACTGTCAATTTCTTCCATTTAGGGCAGAAAATCAAGGCAAAAATATTTTGATGGGCAAGGATTTTTCACTCAGTTACTCCTAAGAACCCTGGCTAGTGACCAAACCTCTTCCAGGGCCCTAGTAATTCTCCTTTAGTGAACAATTTAGAGTTAGAACTTATCAGGAAAAAGACATTCAGTAGCTCTTTTTAGAAAACATCTATATTTATCACATGTGCCCTGTCAATGCTATAAATGAAACCTCAGTGAGCTAAAATGTGAATTTCTAAATACAGCCATATACGTCACCAGGCCAAGGCAGAATGGATATATATGTTCTACCAAGCAGTGCGGTTCTTTATGTGGGTGAACTTAATGTAGCTAATCAATGTTACCTTAGAATCTAGCAATGATGATTAGGAGAAGACTTTTTTTTTTTTTAAGATTTTATTTATTTATTTGACAGACAGAGATCACGAGGAGGCAGAGAGAGGCAGGCAGAGAGAGAGGGGGAAGCAGGCTCCCTGCTGAGCAGAGAGCCCGATGCAGGGCTCGATCCCAGGACTCTGAGATCATGACCTGAGCTGAAGGCAGAGGCTTTAACCCACTGAGCCACCCAGGTGCCCCAGGAGAAGACTTTTGAAACACTCATAAGATCTGTTATGTCTCTCTCCCTATACTTCCACATTGTTTTGTGAGAGCTTGGGCCCGACACCCTCCTCAGACTTCAACATTATTGGAAACAGGACTGTATATTACTTGTCACTGTATTACTATAATCCAGCATAGTGGTGCACAGTAGGTATTCAGAAAGTGTTTGTTCAGTAAACATGTCAACTAATAAAACCGGTTATTTTTCATTGTCTTCATGTTGATTTTAAACATATAATCCAGTGATACTTTCCAAAAGAACAGATTCACTGATAATGGCCTAAGACACATACATGTGCTAGATACTTGTGTCTAACGTACACACAGATTTTCAGGACTCTGGTATAATATATATATAAAAAAATAATAACATGACAATCTGAAGAATGGAGATCTATTTTTTTTCTTTCTTTAGTTTTTGCTTTGATGAAAAACTGCATGATTACTTTGACTTGTCTACATCTATCTCCACTTATAACTAACCCTTGTATTAAATCAAGTCAGCTAACTTTTAAATGGAATAAAAAATAAAGATGTGTGATGGTGATGAAAAATATTACCAGTCATTGTTATTTTATCTAGGACACTTATATTCGGGTTTCAGAATGTTAAAATGAATGCAACGATGAAAAACTAACACAATCTCCCATTGAGTCTGTTGTGTCTACAGTCTTTAAAAAATACCTGGATTCCTGATAGGATGGCATTTCCATGGAGCATCTCCTGGACATTTTAAGTCATTCTTCTGACTGAAAAACCTTTGCTCAGACGTTAACTCGGGAGTCACAGTAGGTGGTTTCTATGGTGATTACAACTGACAAGACTTTCTGGACTCCATCATTTCAATTTTCAGGGCCCTGCCACTCATGCTGTCCTCCACCACTCTCTCACCTCTGCAGATCTGTACCTGCTCCAAGCTCTATTCTTGAAGGAATTCATGTCCTTAAGTGTGATCTTCCTCTCTCCACCCTTCCAACTCAATCCTTTCTTCTAAGCAATAATTCCCCCAGAAATTAGGCTAAGATGGTGGAAGGCAAACAATGTGATTACCTAATTAGAGTAATTCACACAATGGTGTGAATAATTGATATGTACCACTCTTTCAGGCTACTTGTACTTTAACTGATAGAATGTTCTCTCCAGGATTATTTTGATCATTGGGTTCAGTGGTCTCCCAGATGCCTCTGAATGTGCCATCTCACTATCACATTTTCTCACCTTATTCCCCTGAAATAGAAGTTTAAAGAAGAAAAGCCAGCAATGCGACATCTCATTTTCATCGACTTACCTCTACCTGCTACTCAAAGAAGTTTGACATAAAGATAAGTAAAAAGAGTTTGTAAGAAAAACCAAAGCTTCTCAGATATGCATACAAAGATGATACAAAATAAAATTCAAACGTTCTTAACAGTGAGCTTGAATTAATTCTTTAAGGCACTACACTTTAAGTGTGATCACATTATTCTATTCTCCGCTAGCATCTTATAAAATCTTCACCAGGAGGGGTATGTTTGTTTATCTCGCTCACCTTTTAAAACAAAGGGAATAAAGATAGATCAGAAGATTGGGAGAGCACTTTTGAAAGATTAGGTAGCTTTCACTAACAGTTTCATTAATATGGACTCCTACTATTTCCTAAAGTAAATGAACGGTTTTTTAATTTGGAGATTAAAGTTATGGCCAAACGTCAGTCTCTTCTGTTTCTGCTTTCTTTAAAAAAAAAAAAAAATTGATAGCATTTTCTGGCCAAATTGCATGGAGACAAAATGCTGAAGACAAAAGAATAATTTTAATGAAAACAAACACCAACCATGTCTGAGACCAAAGTAAATAACCTGGGTCAATGAGTAGTACTTGGAGTTTTCTAAGAGCAAAGGGAAGGCCTCCTCATGTAAATCTCATGGTTCAGAGGGTCCCGACAGCTGATTTTGGAAGAACAGAAAATCCTAACATAAGCAGAGACAAAACTAAGCTGGTATCGTCAGTGGGTGGCGTCAGGGCCCATGAGATATATCCATGTCTGTTGAAAGTTTCAACAATGCTGGCCAAAGCTATACAAAAAGGTAAATACATTTTTTATATATGAATTTTTTTTATTTCTTTTCAGCGTAACAGAATTCATAGTTTTTGCATCACACCCAGTGCTCCATGCAATGCGTGCCCTCCATAATACCCACCCTCTGGCTCCCCCCATCAGCATTGACCCAACTAGCAAACAAACACAACCGTACTCTAATGGAATGCAACTTTGACTGAATTCTCTTAAAAAGCTCACCGCAGGTCTGCCATTTAACACACATGTTTTGGTTTGGCACTGGGCGTCCCAAACAACGGAGCAGGTGAATTCCACACGTGTACGTTTCTAATAAATCATTCTGTCAGTTAGGCAGTAACATTTCCATATCACCCTTCCAATTCCTAATTGTCTAATCAGTTGCACGACCAAATTACACATCACTCAAGACAATATAAAACACAGGCGTGTAAGCAGTATCACAACGGCTCATTGTACCATCAGATTTACCCTCTTAGACAGGCTATTTCTACTGGGGCAAAGAAAGCTTCCATAATGACACCAGTTTTATAAAGGCCCTAACCAAAACTAACCAACGCAATATACTACTTGGAAGTACATGCTATTTTTTAAAAAGGGGAATGATAAACACAAAATTCAGGATGGTAGCCAGCTCCAGGTAGAAGGCAGAAATACAGGATGGGAAAGGAACATGATATGGAAAGCAACAGTAGTAATAAGCTCAATTGTATAATTATACTTAATAACTTGGGCACCCATCTATTATACTGTTTTAGGGTTAGCATTTGACTTATGACTGACTCTGGAAAAGTTTCTGTCTTGTTTAGAATGTGGAGTGCTCTATGCAATAGAGCATGGCAAGCCTGGCTTATGCAGAGAGAGAACCGATATTTATTGTTAGTTTGAAATCCCTTTGAAAGCCTCTTTGATCTTTGCAATATTAGTGGCTATAAAGCTTATGAAGTTTTCTTCAGGAGCAGCAGCATATAAAGAGAACTAATGAAGCATTCCTACTTTGATATTTCATATTTACTTTTTTCGAAAGTAAAACATTTTTTAGATTTATTTATTTGAGAGCGAGAGTGTGTGAGTTCAAGCAGGGGAAGGAGCAAAGGGAGAGGATCTCGAGCTGACTCCTTGGTGAGCATGGAGCCCAACATGGGGCTGATCTCATGACCCCGAGATCAGGACCTGAACCGAAATCAAGTTGGACACTTAACCACCTAAGTCACCCAGGTCTTCCCCTGCCCCGCCACCCCACAAAAGTAAGACTTTGAAAAGCAGTTTTAGGTTCACAACAAAATCGAGGGATGGTACAGATTTCCCATACACCCCGCCCCCTCCTTTACAGCCTCCACCATCATCAACATCCCCCCCTGCCACAGTAGTGCATTTGTTACAACTGTGTAACAGCTGTAACCTACATTCACTTATCATCACCCAAAGTCCATACCTTACCTTACAGTTCACTCTCGGTATTGCATATTCTATTGGTCTAAACAAATGTATAATGAATGTATCTACAATTATGGTATCACACAGAGTATTTTCACTGCCCTGAAAATATGCCTATTCATCCCTCTTCCTACCAACTCCTGGTAACCAATTATGTTTTTATTGTATCTATAGTTTTACCTTTGCCAGAATGCCATATGTTGGAGACATACTGTATGCAGCCCTTTCAGATTGGCTTCTTTCATTTAAGAATATGCATTTAAAATTCCTCCATGTCTTTGTATGACTTATAGCTAATTTTTTTAATGGTGAATAATATTCCACTGTCTAATGTACCAAGACTTATTTATTCATTCACCTACTGAAGGACATCTTGGTTGTTTCCAAGTTTTGGCAATTACAAATAAAGCCACCATAAACATCCATGTGCAGGTTTCTTTTTGGACATAAGTTTTCAACAACTTTGGGTAAATACCAAGGAGCACGATTGCTGAATCATATGGTATGAGTGTATTTAGTTCTGTAAGAAACAGCCAAACTCTCTTCCAGTGCGGCTGCACCTTTTCCAGCAACGAATGAGAGTTCCTGTTTCTCCATATCCTTGCCTGCATTTGGTGTTGTCAGTGTTCCAGATTTTAGCCATGCTAGTAGATGTGTAGTGGTAGCTCACTGTTGTTTTGATTTTTGTTTCTCTGATGATATATTATGTGGGGAATCTTTTCATATGCTTATTTTCCATCTGCATATTTTCTTTGGTGAGGTGTCCGTTAAGGACTTTGCCCTTTTTTAATTGGATTGTTTTCTTACTGTTGAGGTTTAAGAGTTCTTTGTACATTTTGGATGGCAGTGCTTTATCAGAAATGCCTTTTGCAAATATTTTTTCCCCATCTGTGGTTTGTCTTCTCTTTTTCTTATCTTTTGCAGAGCAGAAGTTTTTCATTTTAATGCAGTCCAGCTTATCAAGAATTTCTTTCATGGATCGTGCCTTTGGTGTAGTATCTAAAAAGTCATCACTATACCCAAAGTCATCTAGGTTTTCTCCTATATTATCTCCTAGGGGTTTTACAGATTGGCATTTTATATTTAAGTCTGTGATCCATTGTGACTTAATTGTTAAGGATGTAAGGTCTGTGTCTAGATTCATTTTTTGCATGTAGATGTCCAGCTCCAGCAAAGACGATCTTTGCTCCTTTGTCAAAGATCAGTTGTCTGAATTTACTTGGGCCTATTGCTAATCTCTCCTATTCTGCTCCATTGATCCATTTAACTGTACTCTTGCCAATACCACACAGGCTGGAGCAAGTCTTGAAGTAGTATCAATGGTATCAATCCTCCAACTTTGTGCTCCTTTAGTCTTGTGTTGGCTACTCTGGATCTTTTGTCTCTCCAAAAGAACTTTAGAATCAGTATTTTGGTACCCACGGAATAACTTGCTAGGTTTCTGATTGGGATAAGATTGAATCTAAAGGTCAGGTGAGGAAGAACTGACATCTTGACAATATTGAGCCTTTCTATCTATAAACATAGAATATCTTTCCATCCATTCAGTCCTTCTTTGGTTTTCCATCAGAGATTTGTAGTTTTCCTGTACCTATTATGTTAGATTTATGCCTAAGTATTTCATTCTTGGGGGCCCTAATGTAAATGGTATTGTGCTTTTAATTTCAAATTCCATTTGTTCTTTACTGGTATATAAGAAAGTAAGCATATCCTGCAGCCTTGCTATAATCACTTATTAGTTCCAGCAGCATTTCTGGTCAATTCTTTCCATTTTTCTACACAATGTGATTACTTTCTAATTCAAAAACAAATATGGACATCTTTAGCAGAATTTAAAAAAATGTATGGCTACCCTTTTAAATGTTAAGTAAAAAATGATTAAAAAAAAAAAAAGCAAGAAACTTTTGATAGAATTTATCCAAGACTTAAAACTTGTTGGAGGGGTTTCTTTGTTGTTTTTTTGTTCCCATTATGTGCTTTGGCCAATATGAAAGTTATTCTCTGATTTTCACAATTTCTCACACAAAGGGATATTAGTTGATCATTTTCATCACATAATCCCTATAGTAGCTGCTGAGGTAGGTTGAAAATTTCAAAATCCAGATATGGTTGCCAAATTGTTTACATTTTCAAGTCTATTTTGAATAAATTAGATGTCCTCTGGGAACAATCCATAGAAAATACAAATCAAAATTCAATTAACCCAAACAAACAACGCACTCTGGACGTGTCCAACACCACAGTCTCAGATGATGGTGCTATTGGCTGAGACAGAAAACACCGAGGTAAGATGGGAGGTGGGAGGGTTTAATCAGAATTACATATATTCTAGATAAATAAGATTGAAGGCAAAAAGAGATGTGCTTATAATATAGGATCAAAGAACCTATGCTTAAAAAAAAATGAGGGGACATAGGACTGGGAAAGGTGCTGCAGCAGAATACTTGAGAAATTCTCCCACTACAAAATAACACAGCAAGCCCCATTTCAGCAAAACGCAAGGCAAGTTACATTTGACAGGCATTCTTCTAGGAAAAAAAATCATACTTTTCCTTTATGATTTAGATCTTCTGGTACAGTGCTGCTCCCTATTTGTGCCAAAGTTCACTAATAGCAATTTTTAAATGTCAAATTAGGTCACAGCATAATGGCTTTCTGTGGCAAACACAAATTGACTCAGATATGTTTAGTACAGTCTAATTATGAGTTTAACTGGTATTAATATATGGAAAAAGTTTAAATATTGTTAGAAAATGTTCATTTTAAATTATAATGCTAGACTGCCCTCCAGTAAAAATGTAAAGTAGAAATAAAGCAATTGCCATTGTATTACAGTATCTATGATATGTTCCTATTTACTTCTAACTTATATTTGATAGAGATCCACATTTTGATTGAAAGATATCTCTTTTTCTTTTTTGAACTTATTTTTTCAAAGATAGAGAAGTCACTAAGAAAACTGCTTAAGAGTTATTATCATATAGTATGGACTGACCATATCAGCATAGCCCTATGGTAGCATACACATAAATGAAATCTTAATCCAAGGAAATTCATACTGTGAGTTTTCAAGCTTAAGCCTTAGTTACAGTGACAAAAACACAAAAGTTCTTCTTTTTAATTCATGTTATTTGAAATCACAATTTAAGAGCAAAGAGGAGAGCAGTCTGATTGGATGAGGTCTTTAAAATATCTTAGTCATTCTCATTCAAGATAGGCCTGAGTAAGACTGGAATTGACCTTTGAGACTGACTAATGATAAAAGCATTCTAATGGTTTAGAAAAGATAATTTAGCCAGTTTAGGCATCATAATTTATATTCATCCATGTAATTGCAATGGAAGCAGCAAAACCCAACACGGCTCAGCATCATACTTTCAGTTACCAGTTATAAAACATTATCATGTTGTCAGAGCATATCTCTGCTATGAGATATTTGGTCTTATTAGGTCTGTGTGGAATTTTGTAAGCTTCCATGTAAATAACCTCCGCTCTATTGAGAAGGCATTTCTCTCGACTTACAGGTTGGTTCTCTGTCACACTGAAGTAATGGAGCACATGAAAAAGAAACTCTAAATCCCTACTAACGGGTCTCTTCTTATTAGCAGGAGGCTCCAACACTTTGTGTATAAGACATCTTCGAGAATGCACTCTGTCAGTCTTCTTCCTACTTCCTTCCTGCCCTCTTGTTTTCTGGGTTTTACAGAAACCAGTCAGACCACACTTTGGCTGCCTTCCAGATCTACCCATTGGAATAAAAAAAACAAGTGTTTCCAGATATTTTATCCCTGAATCATAAATAAGAAAAGAGCTTCAGAACCATCATCTGTTCGGTTGCCTTTTTTTTCCCCCTATTCATTTATTTATTTATTTATTTTAGAGAGAGAGCACATGCACGTGAGTATGAAAGCCAGCAGACTCCACTGAGCATGGAGCCCAGAGAGGGGCTCTATCTCGAAGCTCTGAAGTCATGATCTTAGCTGAAATCGGATGCTCAACTGAGTGAGCCACCTAGGTGCCCCAACATCTTCTCAGCTTTTAGACCTGGAGATATGGGGGACTATCAGTTACATATTTGAAAACTATTTCACTGGTCCTGGACTTCGTGGATTATTCTCTTAGATTCTAGAGAATAAATCTGGCTATAAATTCTAAACTTTTGACATTACTGTGAAGTTCATCATATACATATTATATATATATAATGTATGAATATATATGTAATACACACACACACATACATACACAAATGCTTTTCTTTCATCCCCAACTTTCAGATGAAAAAACTAAGGCACAAAGCGGAGATTTTACTTAAGAGGCTGTGTACTTAATCATTGAACTCTCTATCCTTTCTGAACACTATACTCAGTGATGCAATTACTTTCATCCTAAAATGACCAGAGTCCTCTTAAATCATGGTTCTTGTCTCTGATTACAGGTATATATGTAACAATTATAATATTAACAGATAATATTTATTAAGTATTTGATAGATGCCTGGCATTGTATTATAGGACTATTACATTTGATCCTTAAAACTATATGTGGTAGATACTATTATTATTTCCATTTAACAAATGAAAAAAAATTAGGCCTTAGAAAAGATAATAAATTTACCCAAAGTCAAATAGCTGGTAGATGGGATTCAAATTCATTCTGACTCCTGAACCTAAGTGCTCACCTCTTACACTATAAAGCCTCTATGTAATAGGTATGTAATAGGTTACATGTTAAGAATTATTTTATATATTTGACTATAAATAAATAACTAGTGAAACATAAATGTTCTTTCATCATATGCAATGCATAAGGATATAATTGCAAATTAGCCAGAGACTTCTGAATGTATTTGTGATAGGAGATTTAAATTCAATAATTCTTCCTATATTCACTTTGGTAGATCTTTGTGCACTGCATGAAGAGGATTTCTGACCTTATGAGTTCTTATAGGGTTTAAACAATGAGAGGTACCGGCAGGAAATCAGACAGAAGAAGAAAGGGAAATGTGGAGTAGTTGTTTTGCTTACTCACTTCCTGAAGGGTCCCCCCCACCCCATGTTGCAAGAGCACCAAGTCACTGCCCAGGCATAGCAGGGGTCACCTGTCCCCTGTTACTAGCCTACAAGTTCTGTACTATAGTTTGTGACTTCTCTCTATCCTGTTTACCCTTGTAAATCATTCCTTCACTAAACTTACTCAAACTAATTTAAGAGCCATCTTTCTTCTCTGGACAAGACCGAAACTAACACAGAAGTGATAGGTTCTGCCATAGAACACGTGTCTTCATCTGTTAGTAGAGAGTATATCTGCATTTTATATGCATTTGTAACATTCATATGTCTTTTTTTTTTAAATAGCAAAGATGTATCCGTGCAATTATAAAGAAAAGGATGTGTAATGTTACAGCAGACACACTTTTTTCAGACGTTTGATGTTGGCTTTTCAAACTGGATCTTGCAAATCACTCATGACTCAGCTAAGGCACAATTTTAATGCAAGATGAGTGGAATGTACAAGCAAACCCAGAATTATTTTGCGCAGAAAATTATTTTTGCTCACTTTAGCCATGACAATTCCACTCTAATTAGGATGCTCTAAACAGCTGAAGATTTATGCTTTGCTGAAATATTGATGAGCCCAAACGAATTATGTCTAATACCAGTGGTTTTTGTAAACATAGAGTCAAAGACACCTAGTCACTTACATTTATGAGATATGTGAGGAAATATTTGCAGGGCATTTCCTGGACAGGACATTGTGAAGTTTAAAGACCTTGAGTGATCAATGGTAGTATTTTTCTATCCATAATGTTAAGCTAGAATATAGAGAAATAAGTACTCCAAATATGGGAGAGTATGTAAATTGATTTAAAGTTAAGAAAAATCTCTGGAAGACTTTAGTATAGCAATTCTGCCTCTAAGAATTTATCTGAAGAAAATAATCACAAACATGTATAGATTTATCTATTTATATGTTCACTGAGATAATCAATATAAGCATCCATATTAAGGAACATGCAGTCATTGAAAATGACATTATGGAAGAATGTATAATGGCAGAGGCAAGTGTTACCAAATATGCTAGGTGGAAAAAGAACAGGTAATAAAATTATACAAAAGCTACTTCTGGTGCAAGCCAAGATGATGAAAACTGACTACAGACTATCACATTCACTAATTACAACTAAAAGCTCTGAAAAGAATACAAAAAGCAGCTACCTGAAGCCTTGTTATGTGAAAAGTCACATAGCATGTGGATTGGGAACTGTAAAACTTGAATGAGGATCCACAAGGGGTGAGGTTCATGGATTTTAATTTCCCTTCTTTCCCTAGTTTTGACCTGAGGGCAAGCTGAGTCTTGGAGTTGTAGAGCAAACACTGACACCAAAATTTCCAGGATAAATACCTTCTAGCCAGAAGACTGGGAAAAATGTTCCCGCATCCCGATTTTGAAAAAAACCTTCTCCACCCCTACTTTTCCCCCTTTCATTCCCTCTCAGTTACAGAGCTGCACCAGCAATAATACAAGTATTTATTTATTTTTTTAAAGATTTTTTATTTATTTTATTGACAGAGAGAGATCACAGTAGACAGAGAGGCAGGCAGAGAGAGAGAGAGAGGGAAGCAGGCTCCCTGCCGAGCAGAGAGCCCAATGCGGGGCTCGATCCCAGGACCCTGAGATCATGACCTGAGCTGAAGGCAGCGGCTTAACCCACTGAGCCACCCAGGTGCAAGTATTTAAAACCCCAAGGACAACTCATGTCTCTAGCCAGAGGAAGTGGGAAAAAGGAAGTCCTCTTGTATGAAGGGTTAGGGCAGGGAGAGTATGGGTTTTTTTTGTTTGTTTGTTTGTTTTGTTTTGTTTTGTTTTGCTGTAGCACTGTGAAGGCAACCCCAATTGTGTAGGACTACATGACAGGATGGAAGGTTAAAATTCTGAAAGGATTCCATCTTTCTGGCCAGAGGAACCAAGAAAAGGGCATCTCAGGGTTGGAGAGTATGAGAGAAATCATGGAGAGAAGGGAGCTGAAAAAGGACACTCCCAGCAAAGTAGAAATAGAAGGAATTGTACTCAAACTGATCAAGAGTATTTGCAAAATGATTTATAGTTATCATAATTAGTTGCAAAAGACTATTTTCTTCCTAAAAAAGAAGTAAGGAAAAAAGTATCCAGTCTCACAACTTCTGTCCAATATTGTACTAGTAGTCTTAACCAATGTAATAAAACATGAAAAAGAAATAAAAGTTATGAAGACTGGGGAGAAAAAAGAAAACTGTCTACTATCAGACAACATGACTGTCTACATAAAAATAAAGAGAGAGAGAGACATTCCCATGGAATCTACAGCAAAGCTCTTAGAATAAATAAGTGAGTTTAGCATCTCTATATACTACAAACTAATAAGGAAAATAGTACTATTTGTTTCACTGAGGAGGATATACACATGGCAAGTAAGCACAACAAAGAATGTGTAACATTATTCATCATTTGAGAAATGTAAGTTATAACCACAATAAGATATTACCATACACCAATCAAAATGGCCAAAATAAAGGATATCATCAAATAACTGGCAAGAATGGGAGAAAATGTATTGCTCACACATTGCTAATGTGAAATGAAAAACAGTGCAGCCACTATGTTGTCCTGGGCAGTTTCTTTGGAAACTGTTTGCAAGCACCACACAATCTAGCTACTGCCTTCTTGAACATTTATTCCAGAGAAATGAAAACTTATGTTCACACAAATACCTGCACATAAATGTTAATAGCAGTTTTATTCATAATAGTTCAAAACTGGAAACAATCCAGATGTCCTTTAGTGGGTGACTAGTTAAACTGTGATACACTCATACCATGAAATACTATTCAGTGATAAAAAGGAACAAACTACTGACACATGTAACAATTTGGATGCATCTCCAGAGAATTATTCTGAGTGAAAAAAGCCCATTCTAAAAAGTCATATGTACATCATTTCATTTACATAAGATTCTTGAAATGACAAAATCATAGAAAGAGGGAATAAATTAATGGGGTTGAGGATAGGGTAGAGGAAGAAAGTGGGTATGGCTATAAAAGGGCTAAATAAAGGGGTCCCTGCAGTGAGGGAACTGTTCCATATCTTGACTGTTTAAATGACAATATCCTGGTTGTGATACACCACAGTTGTGTAAGATGTCACTATTGGGGGAAACTGAGTACAGCCTACACAGATCTCTCTGTGTTATTTCTTACAACTGATATTAATCTATAATTGTCTCAATAAAAATTTCAGTTACATAAAAAAGATTTAATTGCCATTTGTAATAACATGGATGGACCTAGAGAGTATTGTGCTAAGTGAAATAAGTCAGTCGGAAAAAGGCAAATACCACATGATTTCACTCTTATGTAATTTAAGAACCAAACCAAAAAACCAAGAAAAAAAAAGAGAGAGAGAGAAACATACTTTTAAATAAGGAGAACAAACTGGTGGTTTCTGGAGGGTAAGTCGGGGGTATGGGGAAAACAGATAAAAAGAATCAAGAGTACACATATCTTGGGCACCTGGGTGGCTCAGACAGTTAAGCGTCTGCCTTTGGCTCAGGTCATGATCCTGGGGTCCTGGGACTGGGTCCCATATTGGGTTCCCTGCTCAGCAGGAAGTCTGCTTCTCCCTCTACCCTTACCCCCTGCTCATGATCTCTCTCTCTCTCAAAAAAAAAAAAAAAAAGAAAAAAGAGTACACTTATCTTGATGAACAATGAGAAGTGTATAGAATTGTTGAATCATTATACTGTACACCTGAAACTAATATAACACTGTAAGTTAATTATTCTTGAATAAAACAAAATTTAATGAAAGAATAATTTTTGAAGTACAATTTATAATAGCACTCATAAAAATAAAACACTTAGGGCTAAATCTAACAAAATATGTGCAGGACCCATATGCTAAAAACTGCAAAACACTGATGAAAGAAATCAAAGATCTAAATAAATGGAGAAATATATTATGTGCATGAGCTAGGAGAGTAAATATTGTTAAGATGACAATTTTCCTTTAATTGTTCTCTAGATTCAGTGAAATTCCTCTCAAACATTCCAGCAGGATTATTCATAGACACTGAAAGAGTATTCCATGAAGTAATTAGAATAGCCTCCACAAATTTTGGAAAAGAACAAAATTGGAGGACTCACACTACGTGCTTTCAAGACTCACAATAAAGCTGCAATAATCAATACAGTTTGATACTTGTGAACAGACAAACACATACAGAAATGGACCTACAATGTAGTCAAACTGATTTGTGACAAAGTTGCAAAGGCAATTCAGTAGTGAAAGGACAGCCTTTTCAAGAAATGGTCCTGGAACAACTGTACACCCATTTGCAAAAAAAAAAAAAAAAAAAAAAAGGTGGGGAAGAGAGGGAATGGGGACTCAACTCAACACTTAGCTCACACCATATCCAAAAAACTAAGTCCAGGTAGATTATAGGCCTAAATGTAAAAATCTAAAACTATAAAACTTCTAGAGGGGAATAGAGGAGAAACTATGAGCTTGGGTTAAGTGAAAAGTTCAAAGATAAACATCAAAATCATGTTCCATAAAAGAAAAAATTAATTAATTAGATGTCATCAAGATGATAAATTTGGTTCTGCAAAAGGCACTACTAATAAAATGCAAAGATACCTCACAGACAGGGAAAAAAACTTTACCAATCACATATTTGGCAGAGAACTTTTATCTGGCAAATGCAAGAACTCTCAAATCTTAAAAATTAAGAAGACAACCTATTTTTTTTAATGAGCAAAAGATTTGAACATTTTGAAGACAATACACATATGTTATAAAAATGAACAGTAAAAGATGCTTAACATCATTAGTCATGAGGAAAATGCAAATTAAAAGTGCAGTGAGATACCACTAGAGAGGGGCTGGAATCTGGGCGCCTGGGTGGCTCAGTGGGTTAAGAGTCCGTCTTTGGCTCAGGTCATGATTCCAGGGTCCTGAGATGGAGTCCTGTGTGGGCCAGCCTACTCAGTGGGGAGCCTGTCTTTCCCTCTCCCTCTGCCCCCCTCCACTCATGCCCTTCTCTCTTAAATAAGTAAGTAAAATCTTTATAAAAAAAAACCAAGCAAACCCACCCTCTCCCCCAAGAAAAACAAGGGCTGGAATCATTAAAATAGAAGAAAGACTGACGATGTTACACATTAATGAGGGCAGAGAGCAACTGAAACTCTCATGAATTACTAATGGCAATGCAACACAGCACATCCAGTCTGGAAGACAGTTTGGTGGTCTCTATCAAGTCAAACATATACTTGCCATATAACCAAACAATCCCACTCCTGGGTACTTACTCAAAACAATGAAAACTCATGGTCACACAAAAACGCATATGTAAGGGTTTATAGCAGCTTTTTTCATAATCACCTCAAACTAGAAAAAATTAAATGCACTTTAACCTATGAATCGATGAACAAAGTGGTACACAATGCCATGAAATACCACTCAACAATAAAATGGAACAAACCACCAACATACACAACATGGAGGAATCTAAAATGTTTTGTGCTTAATGAAGAGAGTCAGACTCAAAAATCTACATATGGTATGCCTTATATATATTTTCTATGTATATGTTAAACTATAGCAATAGGGAACACATCTGTGGTCCCAGGGAAGGATCTGACCGTAAGGAGTCAGCATAAAAGAATATTTTTATGTGATTATGGTGGTGGCTACAGGATTCTATACATCTGTCAAAAAATCACTGAATTGTATACCAGAAAGTGAATTTTGGTTATGTTAATTTAAAAAATAAATGTATACAAACCATATGCACACACTGAACTTTTGTTTTAAAGAAAAGTATATATATATAGTTCAAAAGGCAAACACCAAAATATTAACATTGGTATCCTTGAGTGATAAATATTTTTCTCTATAATTTAAAAATAATTTTTTGCAAAGAATGTAATTTTTTGTGAAACCTGACTATGTGTGCATACATCTATATATACATATACATATATTTCTGCTGCCTGATTCTCTATGTATGTATATATGCAAAGCTCTGAAATAAATACCATCTTGGGGTGACTGGGTGGCTTAGTCGGTTAGGCATCCAACTCTTAGTTTCAGCTCAGGTCATGATCTTGGGGTTATACGATCAAGCCCTGTGTCGGCTTCTGCACTCAGTGTGAAGTCTGCTCGAGATTCTCTCTTTCCCTCTCCTTCCATCCCTGGCTCGTCCTCTCTTTCTCTCAAATAAATAAATAAATAAATAAATGTCTTTTTAAAAATAAAAAATAAATAAATACCATCTTGAAGCCCTACAATACTAAGATGCACAGAAAATCAGAGATTATTAAAATGGAATATACTTTCTTCCCAATGGCTTTCTGTATTATACAAATTTTCTATAATTCTATGTGTTGTTTTTGATATTAAAATTTTAAATTATAACACAGCCTGACATGTCTAAATATAAGTCAATACTTAAGGGGCTAGATCGTTGTCAAACTGACTTTTTAGAATTCCACACTTCTAAAGCCCTGTAATGAACACATTCCATTTTCTCAAGTTTCCGAATGATAGTAATTCTTGCCACTTTGCAAATTCAAGCAATTTCTCTGGTTGATCTTGATTAGCATATCTTGATCTAGCATATCAAAACTACCTTCCATATCTTGCTCCATCCCACAACAGATCCCATCCAGGGGTCTTTCACGTTCAAAGAGTTCTCTGTGCTCACGGTACCTGGCAGGACCACCCCCCAGGTGAGAAATGGGCCCTTTAACTGTCTGGCCACGGGCTGCAGACACAAAAGAAAGTTATGTTGTTATGGAATCTGAAGCAATAAGATTTTTCCAAATATACTTGGATCACAGGAACATCTGATTCAATATGGAAAATTGTACTATTGTTCACACTTCCACAGAAACATATGACATTTCAGGGGAACACAGAGAAACAAATGAAAACCCTCAAGAGCAGCTACCAATTTTGCTAAATGTTATACCAGACATGGAGGATGGCGGGGATGGGGAAAAAAGTGACCTCAACTAGTGGTCAGATGACTTTCTGTAATTTCAATTACATTTGCAACTAAGAAAGGGAATGGGTGATTATATCATCAATTGTTTCCCCCACTCTAACAAAACCAGGCCCCCTTTTTATGCTTAATCCCAAAGAAACATTTTCAAAGAGGGTGAAGAGGATTCTATGTGAAGTATTATACTCATAATGCTTCCCTTGGGTTAGAAAAAAAGCATTATTTCATCCTTAAAGCTTATGTGCACATTTTAGGGTCAAGTCTAATTCTACTGGGAAAAAAAAATGTGCAGTTTCACCCTCTTGGTGTGATATCCAAATAAAACAAAACAAACAAACAAAAAACCCACCTAATTTTGTTCAGAGTACTCAATGAACTACTGGCCTTCACATGACTGGCAAAGCAAAGTACCATAGTTACATAATGATACACAGAATCTCCTCTTAAGATATTTTATTTCCTACTTAAAATTAAGCCATGAACTAGAGTCAAGAATATTTTATTACAGCTACATAAGTAAATATAAGACAAATTTAAATGCTTCAGTCAGTATACTTATGCAATTTATTCTTTTCAACATTTTTTTAAAATGTCGAAAATTCTTAGCATGTCTAAAAGCAAAAAAATGTATCCCCCAGGTATATTTGACCATTTCCTGCTCTTTGAACACCCCAAGCTTTTCAACATCTGAGCTCTTATTTATCCTGCTCCCTCTGTGATTTCCTTAAATTCTTTTGCAATAAGGATTTAGATAACAAAAATAAATACCTAGATTATATTACTTTAAGCCTCTACAAAAATGCCTTCGCCCAGTCAAAATATAAGACCAAAGATTTTGGCTTTCATAAAATTCACAATGTAAGAAACATAGTTTTAAGAATATTTCTATATATTCTGCTAAAAAATCAATCAAAGACATTATTTACAACACTACCCAATGTCCTTTATAAAACAGTCTGAGGGATAAATAACCTTGAAAAGTCAGTGCCTGGAAAGAACCACTCTATTTTTCCTGATAAATTGCTATGCTTCCTTTATTCCAATGCTAAGGACAACACAATCAAGTATGTATTCTTTTTTCTCTTGGTTGCCCTGAAGATTACCTAAATTTGTTTTTCAGTTTCAATAAATAACCTCTCCCTAGTGCCTAATACATATTTCTCTTTTAAGTTGTAATTTTTTACAACATGTTTTTAATTATGCCACAGTGGAAGTCACTTTAAATATGTTTCGAAATATGTTTAAATATACTTTAAATATAGTGGGCAGAAATAATGCTGAGGCTGCATCCTACAAGTTGTTCCGTGTTAAGTCATAATACAAAACCAGTGTGGCCCAGGGCAGCATTTACCAGACTAGAACATGCCAAGCAGTCACATAATGATCTTACTAAACGTGGATTCTGCTCAGGAGGTCTGGAGTAGAGCCCGAGGTTCCATAGTTCTAACAGGCTCCCAGATAAGGTCACTACTACTGGCCCTCAGACCACATTTGGAGGAGGCGGGGTCTTAACAGTGCTCTGCCCATGCATGAAGGAAGTTAGGACAAGACAAACAATGAATACGGCGGAGACCTAGGTCACTAGAACCCTCACAATGGTGAACACTACAAATTAGAGCAAATGGGATAGCCTATTTCTGTATCAGTCTTTAAAAATCAAAAGGTCTTAAATTCAGTATCAATATTAATTTACTTTTTTATATAACAAATGTCCAGCTCATGTTTTTCAGAGAAGCTGATTCTGATTCATGTGTTAGACATTGCACCATAGACATTTAAAGAAAATTATGGTTGGTATGTTTCAAAAATCCTGCTTTATTCTGAATGTTTTAGGAGGAAATAGGACAAGAAAACTCATTGAATATTTGGAAAGTTTCTGTTTATTCAAATGTTTACTAAACACCTATTACACTCCAGCACTACGTTGAGGTCTCAACATACAATTGCCTTTTTCTTTTAATTTATTTATTCTGGTTTTATTCCGATTCTTCATTTTTACTATCTTTGGGAGCAATCACTGTGTAAGTTGGGGAATTATCCTTTAATCAGCAATTAAGTGAATGAATCTGCATCATTTCAAGAAAATTCATCAGCTGTGATATTGGTTAAGGAGCTATTTAAATGTCAGTTCATATAGATTTTCTGTCTTTCTGTCTTATTTCTAGTTAAGAGAGTATTCCTTCTCCTGACATGGCCTATTGCATAACGATAGATTCTAAAATACTTCACAGTAAAGAAAAGACCTAGTTTTCCCAATGTTGTTCATTTTTTATATATTCTCATAGTGCCCATTGTTATGTCTCCTCTGCATAGCTTCATGGATGCAGTAGGCAAAAACCTATATTTTGGTTAAAGCTAAAGCTAAAATTAACCAGTTATCTAATATACATAAAGAACTAGCTGAGTCATTGCATAAGTATGACAACATTTAAGTTTTTTTCTAGGTCGGAGGATTTAAAACCAGGTGTACTAGTTTTCTATTGCTGCTATAACAAATTACCATAAATTTCGTGACTTAAACAGTACAGATTCATTATTTTATAGTTCTGGAGGTCAGGAGTCCCAAATGGGTCTCACTGGGCTAAATCAAGGCACCAGCAGGACTTGGTTTCTCCTCAAGGCTCTAGAGAGGAATTCATTTTCTGTTCTTTCTGGCTTCTACACACCTCCCACATTCCTTGGCTCTTGGCCCCTTCCTTCACCATCCAACCCAGCAAAGTTGTGTCTCTCTGTGACTGTCTTCCACAGTCACATCTTCTTCCAACCAACTCTTCCCTTCTGCCTCCTTCCATTTTAAGAAACTTTGTGATTATATTGGGTCATATGGATGATCTGGGATAACTTCCCTATTTTAAGGTCAACTGCCTATCAACCTTAATTTCCTTTGCTGTGTAACCTAATACACTCACAGGTACGAAAGGATTAAGATGTAATCATCTTTGAGGGCTCATTGGTCTGCCTAACACACCAAGACAGGGTTCCATTTCTATTTACGAACTTGAATTTTCAAAACACTTGAGTTCTCTTACAGTTTTTTCAATGCTAGAAGTTCTTAGGGGAAGAATAGGGTAAGATTACTGATAGCAAAAACTCGTGTTTCAGGTTTTAACCATGAACTCTGATTCTATTGCAATGACTCTGACCCTCAGTGAAAGATATGGATACAGCCGAAATGGCCACTGCCCCAGAACCAACTGGTCCCAGATACAAGTGGCCTGAGACTCCTGATTGACGTTCTGGTAACTGACGAGGTGGACCATGGACTCAGACTGCGGCCACCAGGATATTTCCTGACTCTGCAGTCCAAGTTGGCAGGAAAAAGGGCTTTCTCACTAAAGTTTTAGAAGTTAAACCCTCCTCCAAAATTGCTCTAATGAGCTTAGAATCATTAAAACTGTCCAAGGCACTAAGTAATTAAGTTTATTTGTTTTAAACATGCAAAAAAATGAGAAGTCAGGTATATTAGAGTAGCCTAATTTTTCCATGCCATTACTAAGGACTGTGCAGAAGACTATTTCAACAACTTTACAGTGCATAAGCTCTAAACACTAAATCTCTAATCATTAAAAGAATAACACTTTGCATGAATGTTTTTATGAATACAGTCTAGACATACCTTCTCATAGGAACTCTTGATTAAAGATAATTATTAGGTTTCAATCAGAAGTCACAGAAAGTAAAAAGTCTAAATAGGCTGAAGGCCCTACAAAAACTGAATCTAAATATGAAACAAACGGAATCAAGTTTGAATTTATGGCCTGAATTCTAGGAGATAAAAGTATGTTTGTGGTGATTAAATCTTTAAAGCAGGCACGTCCCGTCATCAAATGCTAAAATAGAAACTGTATGGCAGTTTTCACAGAGTCAAATCACCTCTACTGTGCTATCATGTCATACAAAAGTTATGGGAAGTATATTGTTTCTTGAGAGCCTTGTTATTTAACACACAGTAAGCAATGCCAACGTGAGAAGTCGTCATCTCTCACGGGTTAATGGATACCCCAATTTCTACCCCTCTCACCTGCTGTCCTCCACCCTCACTCCCCTAAAACTGTTCCTAAAACAAAAGTGCTTCTGAGAACTATCCATAGCTCCCATGGCCCTAGTAGGGTCTCCAACAATACTTCAGCTCAGCACTGCTCCTTGGCGACACCAAAGTGGGCCAACTCTAAGTGAGATCTGATTAAGGAATGGGATAAGGGAGGGATCCAAGAGGAATTTTATTTGCATAGCCCCTGAAAGAATTCGGAAAATCTATGCACATATTTTTAAATAACATCTAAACATTTTTAACAGAAGTTTAAACACTTGAAAAAGGAACATGATTTCAAACGCTCTGATACATATTTATCAGAACCTCAGGGCTGCAGATTTCACTCAATCTATGAAAAATGTCTGCTCTATCACATAACTGGCAGAGCCCACTCTCATTGACAAGTCAATCAACCCAATAAGACTTTCTGTCAAAACAAGCCTGACTTCGTTTTTTTTTTCAGTCAAATGTGAAGATAGTCCTGGTGACAATCTGTATTCTGAATGCTAAAAGAAACATAAATCCAGCACAGAGCCTTATCATGTGCTCACCCCTTGGATGAATGAGGAAGAAGGAAGGAGAACTGACAGGCATTATCCATGTTCAGAGGCAGATCAGTTTCGAGGACGAGAAGCTGAGAATCTGAAAACTGAAACCTTGAAACCCTCTATGCCCTGGGAAGTCTTGGAGCCCAAAGGCATGTACATGGTTTGGAAACTGCTGAGAAAAAGCGCTTAAATTCTTCTTTGAAAGTATCTAATGTGAAACAAATATGAAGTGGTGTTTCTAAAGAAAGGGCCCTCTGACTGCATTTCCTTGAGGGATCCTAAGCCTCCGGAAATACCTTAACACAGGTATCATGTCCTCCTCATCAAAAGGGAGGGTCAACGATTAGAGATTATAACCTTGCTTATCTGCCAACCTTGTGTATAATCTTGGATGGGTAGTTGTGTTGTCCCAGGATTTGCTTCTACATTATCTCTAGTCCTTGGAACTCCTTGATTTGTTCTAACCCTCTACCCATATTTGGTCATTGTTGAGTGTGTTTCACCAAGTCTAAATTAGTCACCTTTCCCCTTTAAACTCCTAGATTTCACCCCATGTCATTATTGGGCCTAATGCTCATATTCTGATGCTCTGACCTTTTTTAGTGCCAGAAGTAGATAAGCTTTTTTAAAAAAAAACAAAAAACTGAAAAACAAAAAACTGCAACTGCCAAGACTATCCTGTTGTGCCAACAGGGCTCCTTGCGCAAACTATTGAAAACTCAGTTGGAAATAGAAGGAGTGTAAAGACATAGTGGCAACGCATTTTGAAAACCTCTCACCTAATGTTTCTGGGAGAAAGGTTAGAAGTAAATTACTGACAATGGGCAAGAAAATAGATGCAAAGGAGACAACTTTATTAGGGGCTTTCTCTTCTTTATGAGGAGTTTAGTCCTTTCAGAGGAGCTTCAAGTAATTCGACAATACCCAGTTTCCTTCAGTTGCTGCAACTTGATCCCACGGTGGGTGCTCTGGAAAGCACGCTGCAGGCGAATGGGTCTGAGGCCACTCAAGATCAAGGTCGTCTGATCCATTTGTTAAGTTGAGACTCCTTCCGTGTCACCTCTTAGAAGCAGGTCTGTGTTCCCCTCCAAAGAGCCCACCACCTGGCTGTGCCCACTTCCATTCGTGCCCCAGCTACACGTGAGGGGTGGTTCAGAGGTGCTGCTACGGGGGCAGCCAGGCCTTTAAGCGCAAGCACTGAGGGAGAGGCGAGCACACCGGTGGAGGCTGGAGGGGCGCGCGCGCGCGCGCGCAGGTGCCCGCGCACCCACCCCCCTACACACACCGACTCTGGGTGCAGGGCGGACGCGGGAGGGGAGCGGAAGGCCTTACCAGATCAATGAACGTCAGGAATTTCCAGCTCCCGCCGTAGGTCTGATGCGAGGGCATTTCGATGGCCTTGTAGTTGCACAGGATAGAGCAGTAGGACAGCAGGATCGCCACCCGCAGCACCTGGCACGGGACAAGCGCCATATTCGCGAAAGGCCTGGCGGGCTGGAAGGCGAGGAGGGAAGGCTGGAGGCGCAGGGCGCGCGGGGGCGGGCGCCGGGGGAACCCTGGCGCGGCCAGCCGCGGGGCGGGGCGGGCCGGGCCGGGGCGGAGCCGGGCAGAGCGGGGCGGGGTCTGCAGCGGGCAAGCCCCGCGGGACCGGCGACCGGGAGCGCCTGGCGACCTGCGCGGGCGGGGCGGCGGTGGCGGGCCCTGGCGGCGGCCACGGCCTGGCGCCGTGGCGTCAGCTCTTTCGTCATCTCCGTCATCCTGCTCCTGCGTTCGCGGGGCCCCGGGACACCCGGCCAGGGCGCCCCCTAGGCGTCCTTTGGGTGGGTGGGTGGCCTCCGAGTGCGACCGGGGCTGGGGAAGCAGGCGGCGCGCTGTGGAGCCGCGGCGGGAGGGCGTGGAGCGGGTGTCCTGACCGAGGGGACCCCAGTGGGGACAAACGTCGCAGCCGGGGGGCGGGGGGGGGGGCGGCGGTTGCGGCGGAGATGATTCCTGCTGGGCGCGGCGGATGCTACGTGCGGAGGGACTAGTGGAGGCCTGGACGTGGGGTGTAAATCCGCGCGCGGGGGGCTCCCGAGTGACTATTTATTTTGAACCCAACTACATTTTTACTGATAAGACTTTTAATCACTCTGAAATTACCTTATAAATTCTATTCCAGCGGATGGGCTGCCCTGTGCTCCTCCTCCACGGAAGATTTATAAATAGCATGTCAATATGTAATACAACAGGACAGACCATGAACTTTGGACAGGAGGTTTATAAATAAAAGATTATAGAGAAAGGGGTGTCAGATAACTGTTTCTGCTTGAAGATTGCGTTCAGCTTCAAAACAAATCGTTCTGAATTTGGAAGCAAAACCCGGTGTGTAACTTAATACTAATCTTTTGAGGGTTAAACTGACATTGCCCTTTTACTTATTTCTTCCCTACCGTACAATACCAGAGCTTAGTGGAAGGAAAATAAATATAAACTGGATTCCCTCTGCCTTCCAGTAAATGTTGTCACAGTGAAGTTGCCTCGGTCTGTGGGCAGCATTTTTTTTTTTTTTTTTAATCATGATCACATTTCAGCCAACCAGATGCAGGGTCAGAGTATGAAAAGACAACATAGGTATTTCCTGTGGATCTGTTTAAAACAGGTGTCCTCTCCAAATAGTCTCTGAGTCAGTGAATGTGGAATAAGGGGTCAGGGAAAGCAGAGCGTTAGAAATAAAGAGAAAGTAGCAACTCACGAATGTTTTCCTGAAATTTTCCAATCAAACTAAACCAAAATAGAGAAACCCATCAGTTTTTTTAGTTGGCCTTATAATTATGCCAATAGAAATTGATGTCACAAAAATCAAGATAATTCCAAGATTCCTCTAGCATAAAACTATTCATTATCAATATTTGTAGTTTTATGTCCATGTAAAAATTAGGTCTGTTTCTTTTTAATTGTCATGTAAATAAGATTGCAAAATAAAAAGTAGATCTACCGAAGATCTTACTAGGTCCTTAAAGTTTCACAAGTTAATACGAAAGTCTCAAAGTTTGATAAACCCTTCCTACCATACATTTTAGAAAGCCATTAATAAGATTCTCATCCCCATCATTACAAAATAAAACATTTTCATAAAGCCGATTAAGATTTTAGTCTGTGGTCACTTTCTTTTTAAATAAATAATTATAGCACTCAAATAAATGTTTGAACCCATTCTAATGGGTTTGCTTTTGTTATTTTGGATTAGATAACCATTATTAAATAATTTTGTGGTATTCCTTTTTTGTTGTTGTTGTTGACCTTATTTTTTTTTTATTTCTTTTCAGCGTAACAGAATTCATAGTTTTACACCACACCAGGTGCTCCATGCAATGCGTGCCCTCCATAATACCCACCACCAGGCTCCCCCAACCTCCCACCCCCCACCCCTTCAAAACCCTCAGGTTATTTTTCAGAGTCCATAGTCTCTCAGGTGGTATTCCTTTTTGTTTGTTTGTTTGTTTGTTTTGGGGAAGTTGGTGGGCATGGGAGGGGCTGAGGGAGAGAGAGAATTCCAAGCAGGCTCCAGGCCCAGGGTGGAGTCCGATGGAGGGCTCTGTCTCAGTCTCACAACCCTGAGATCTTGACAGGAGCTGAAATCAAGAGTCAGAAGCTTAACCTGGCTGCCACTGGAGTTGGTTTTGTTTTGTATTTTTTTTTTAAAGAAACAACTGCATACACCTTTATTCAAATATTTTATGAGAATGTCAGTCCACAATTTTTGGAACTTTTTATTAACTATTTATTAGCATGTCCAGGTTGTTCTTTTGGCTTTTTATACCATATCTAATAATCTTATGTTTTAAAGGTATTTTTTGTGAGAAAATTTTACACACATTGTGTTTTTACAGTGTAAATAAATCAATAAATAAATCACTCAGTACAGGTAATCCCTTTTTATGAACTGTAATACATTATTTACTGATATTTATTTACATGATGATTCAGTATTGGAATTAGAGAAGACTGTTTTTCACTGTATAGAGGAAATACTTGCATGTCACTTCTTTAGCTTTTTCATTCTAACACACAATTATTGGTGATAGAGAATAACTTTATTCAGTTGAATTTCATGAAAATGTGTTTTCCAAGGGAAGATTTCAAGACCTTATCTTAATTTCTAGTTACCACAGTGTTCTTTGATTATTCTAATAGCACTTAACTCTTAGTTCAGACTATATGGGCTGGAGATACTCTTCCTTAAGAACTTCTAAAAACTGCTACAGACTCTTGTTTGTTGTTTCTTCCTTTCTTTCTTCCCTTTTCTCTCTCTCTGTTTCTTTTCTTTCTTTCTTTCTTTTTCTTTTCTTTTATTTTATTTTATTTTTTTTTTTGAAGGAGAAGGTGTCTGACATATTGGTAATGACAATTCTTGCTAATCTTGGAAACGACAGGGACCCCTGGGTCTCCCTTATGTTGTATCCAAGTAACCAACTTTATAGAGCTGTGGGTCTTTGCTTAGAAATTCAAGAGGAAGAATTACACATATACATATCCTTATAATGGTCAATGTCTATGCATTTCCTTTGGTTCTGTATTTGATTTAGATAAACATTTTCTAACAATATCGATATATTTGAGTAAATCCTTTACTCCCCTTCACATTTGTCTGTGCCACAAGTGTAAATGTTGGGATATGTTTCTTGGGCATGAGGAAAATCCCCTCAGTATTGTAGAAAAGACACATTTGGGTTGCTTATTTTTTCCTCATTATAAAAGTAGCAAATGTATGGGA
>PISX010015112.1:0-50714 GCA_004024625.1 Mellivora capensis | reverse complement strand
CACTCTGGAGAACAGTGTGGAGGTTCCTCAAGAAGTTAAAAATAGAGCTTCCCTATGACCCTGCAATTGCGCTACTGGGTATTTACCCCAAAGATACAGATGTGGTGAAAAGAAGGGCCATCTGTACCCCAATGTTTATAGCAGCAATGGCCACAGTCGCCAAACTGTGGAAAGAACCAAGATGCCCTTCCACGGACGATGGGTAAGGAAGATGTGGTCCATATACACTATGGAGTATTATGCCTCCATCAGAAAGGATGAATACCCGACTTTTGTAGCAACATGGATGGGACTGGAAGAGATTATGCTGAGTGAAATAAGTCAAGCAGAGAGAGTCAATTATCATACGGTTTCACTTATTTGCGGAGCATAACAAATAACATGGAGGACATGGGGAGATGGAGAGGAGAAGAGAGTTGAGGGAAATGGGGGGGAGATGAACCATGAGAGACTATGGACTCTGAAAAACAACCTGAGGGTTTTGAAGGGGCGGGGGGTGGGAGGTTGGGGGAGCCTGGTGGTGGGTATTATGGAGGGCACGCATTGCATGGAGCACTGGGTGTGGTGTAAAACTATGAACTCTGTTACACTGAAAAGAAATAAAAAAATATTTAAAAAAAGATATTAACCCTGTGTACATTAAAATGTTATAAAAAAAATCACTTTGGGCACAAATGACATCATCCTAAACTATTGTGTTGACTCCATTGAGAGAATCAAAACCAGATGAGTTTAGCAGATTTGCAGATTACTGTCAAAGTGTTCAGCCCTCAGAGTTTCTGATTTTAACCAACACTCTGAAAGATTATTTGAAGTATTCAATAATAATCTTGACCTACTTTTATTCTGAACTTAAGTGGTAGATAATCAGAGGGCAATTTTATAGACATCAGAGTTGAGAAACATTGCATAGTATTATATGAACTTCTTTTTCCTTAAGCTTTGGTCAGATTTTTGCCCCGTGATTTCCTACAGTCTAGTTATTATAAAAACGATTAATATGAACATTTTTTTCTACCATTTACCATATAGATTTGGATTCAATAGGGAGCTTTGGGTTTATGAACCAGTAAAATAGAAGAATAATAGCAATATTCTTGGATTTCAACCTAGAATTGCCAGCAGTTGACTTTTTTCTTTAACAGCAATTATTTCTACAGTTGATTTTGCTAAATAAGGACATTGAGAGAAACATGTGGGACCCACTATCCTTATCTCTTGTAGCAAATGCAAGTGTCCTCCAGTGTTCAAGTCTCCTCTCCTTTCTGGGCACACAGAAAGACGATTTCTCTGTCTCCCCTCTAGTTAGGTTGAACTGTTTAATTTTGACCTAGCCAATGGAATCTAAGCAGATGTCACCTGGTTGGGCTCCAGACCAAGACAATGAAGAACCAGAGGGCCTTCTCCCTCTTTCCCCCATTCTGCATGCCTGTGGTTAGAGTGAAGAACTTCAAGATGGTGGATCCCTACAATAGAAGTTACCTGGATTTCCAAGCAGAGACGCTGTGTCCTTAAAGCAACCCAAGTCACAATAGACTGTTATATGACAGGGAACAGTTAATATTAATGACAGTAATAACATTAATGACCTAATATGTCACCATTCCATAAAAAGAAGGGTGCTTTAAAACAAAAAGATGTGGGAAAGCTATCATCTCATAATTTCAAGAAATTGAATGAATTTTATTCTGGCACTGCTGACTGCCAAAAACATTGTCACCAGCCAGCTTTACCTGTGAACTGGAGTTTAGGAGCCCCTGTCTTAATAATTAAGAGCAGTGACAAAGGTCAGTCAGCCATGGGGTTGAGTCCTGGCCCTGCCACCTCTCAGGTGTGTGGCTTTGCCAAGACACTTAATATCTCTGAGCCTCAGTTTCCTTATTTGTAAAATGGGGGAATAAATATAACATCTGTTTTAAGTTGGGGTCAAGATTAAATGAGATGCTGAATGACTCCTTGCAAGTGCTCAATAAACATTGCTTTTTATATGTATCTTGGCTTCAGAGAGAATCCCCATCTCATCATTTCTCATGTTTCCTTGAGTTTATGCCCTTACAATTTTTAATATTTTATAAACCAGGAAATTAAAATGCAAACATTTGAACATCCACTGAAATAATTTTCTTGACATTTTGTTAGAAATTCTAGAAAACAGGAAGCTGGCGGTTATAAAGGAGGTGATGAGGCTGGCACATTGGGAATAGATCTTTTGGGCCAAGCAACTTAGAGTTAATGAAAGAAAGAAAAGCAAAGGCCATTCATTCCATAGAATCATGTTTCCTTGCCTGGATGTGCCCAGGAGCAAAGGTGAGAGTTATAGAGGGAAACAGAGGGTTCTGGAGTGTTCTAGTGTATTCTGCACAAAGTCATCATGGGTGAAGCCAGGCACAGCATTGCAATCATATAGCCATATTAATAAGAGGATAAATTAAAAATCCTGATCAATAGGAAGGTAGAATATCCTCCTTTTGATAAATGTTATGTCAGATGGGGTGAGTAAAATTGCCTTGCTTATGTCTCTGAAACCACATTAATTAGACTGGGAAGTCAAAAGCTATTGCTCTGCATGATACAGTCTCTATTCCTTCAGTTTTTAACATTTTCCTAACAGAAAAGTTCTTCATTAATAACACATGCCTGAACCAATCGTACTGAGAAATTCAGCCTTACTCCCAGCAACATCCAGGTGTGGAGAGATTTTTTAAATTTGCAATTAGGCCCTTCCTCCAATCATTTTATTATCTGTGATGGGAACTTAGCATAAAAAAGGCATAAGTTATTGAAATAATGTTGTACAATGGCAACATATATAGAGAGAGAGAGGGGAAGAGAGAGGAAGAGAGAGAGACATGAAATCACAATGACAAACTCACTATTTTTCTTTATTTTGTTACCGATATTTTTAGTATTTAAAGAAATTTTAGTAGTTTTAAATTTAGTAGTTCTAAAGAAATTCCTTTTCAGGAAGCACTTGTCAAATTGTATACAATTTGAAAAATGATCTTAGGAATTGGTGAATTATTTTAATTTAGCTACATTATCAAAGTACATTGTTTAGTTTCTTCAGATCTTGGAGGTTTACGGTCATTAAAGTCCCTGTCATGTTACATGTGGCAAAATTGTGTTTATATATCTATATAAATAGCTTTATATATATTTATAAATAAAATTTTTGGCAATGCTTGCTATTAACATCCTAAAATAATCATCCCTTATTTTGGTCACAGTCATTAGTTCCAGAGAACAGGCTGTAGCCCGAACTTACAGGACCTGCTCCCAAATCACACACAGACCTAGACTTCAAGGGAGCCGCCACCTTCACCATAGTCAGGGAGCAGCAGGCATCACTGCTGGTCCCCTAGCTGCAAGGGAGTCTGGTCAATGTAGTTTATACACAATCACCTGTAGTACTGAAGAGCATCAAAATGGAGGATGAATGGACTGACCACAGTATCTGCCCCCCCCACGCATAAAATGTGGTACTTTACAGTGACAACTAAAGGTCACATTTTATGGGTTTGTCTCAGACGAGGAAATTGTCATTAACATTAGTTTCTTGATCCCAGAAAGACATTTTTATCCAAGAGAAAACCTGAGCACCTGGAGAGAGCTATGTCTTTTTAACAGGAGTTAATCTCTGCATAGTAGGGCTTGTGGGGATAATCCTGCCCACCACTTGTGTTAGCAAACAAAATTTTATTGAAACACAGCCACCTTCATCCATTTATGGATCATCTATGGCTGCTGCCCCATGACAACAGCAGACTTAAATAGTGTGACAGATACCACATGGCCTGCAAAGTCCCCTACTATTTGGCCCTTGGCAGGAAAAGTTTGCTGACCCTTTATCGAGTCCCATCACATGTGTTTGGAAAACCCATCAGAATTTATATTTTGATTAATAATTATGCAAAATGATGTTGGTGAATTTTTATTTTTTAATTACAGTGTATTGATGGGGTCAGTGTGCCAAGAATATGCACTAGAATATGCACACTAGAACAAAATCAAAATAAAACAAAAACATACATTTTCACCCCTATTGATCATCAAGGTGAGAAATTTGAAGAATTCTATTTATGTTTTTATCCAAGAATTCCCCAAATTTGATTGTACAGATAATTGGGAATATCTTTTTAACAGATTTCTGTGTGATTTTCCTAGCCAGATGTGTCCAATTTGTTCTTTGGCTCATGTAACAAAGCCACAGTGATTCTGACCGCCTCTCTCACAAGAAGATGTGAGAAATGACAAAGCAGATCAGGCAGATGTTGTGGATGCACTCACGGAGGACAAGGAGATGGTCTCCTGTCGATGTACCACAACTTGTGTGATCATCTAATTTTTCATGGCTTTCTTGAGCAATAAGTTTCTAAACAATTTTCAGCCACAGTGCTAACCTCCATTTGCTTCTACAAAATTATTACAAACTACACTCCTTCCCTGCATTTTTAGAATAGGGTAGGACTATAACTGATCACTGCAGGTGAGCGTGGATTTGGTACATGCGTCATAGAATTTTTCATAAACTCTTCCAATTTCATGAAGCATTCTCACCATAGTTAAAAGTTGAGTGAAGGGGAAAGACAGTAAAACCCACAGGTAAAATGATAAACAAATTTCCTGAGCATGTACTGCTTGTAAAACCTTTCCTTCTCCCTCAGCCAGGGATGCTTCTTTCTCTCCTCAGGAGGACCTTGGAGAACTGGGGAGTATAGTCACTTCCCAGATTTCTGGAGACTGTGCTACAAGCATGGACCATTGGCTGCCTGTGGGTGTAGACACTCACTGTTGCCGGGCTGACCTTAACTCCTTACATATTTAAAACAGCTTCTCAATCTCTGAAGGATGGGAGCTTATTTCTTTTGCTGTGGGTGCTAGATTATTAGTCGTCTATTACTGTTCCTTGTTAAACTCTTTTTCTATCCCAGTTTGGTTCTCAAAGCCCCTTCCTGCCCACTGATTCATTCATTCTCCCCCCAGGTGGGTGCTTGCATTGTGGCCCTTCTGCCCAGGTGCAGACAGTGGGGGGACTAAGCGACCACCCCCACTCTCTGCGCTCAGGTTCTCCAGCACCCTCCTGACTGGGCGCTTTGGCTGCTGTTTGCAGTGTCTGGCACTCTTTTTAAGCTTGTACCTCTGAGTGCCACATGATCTATGGTGCCCTGGCAAAAAAACCATCCCATTTATGTCTATTCCATGTCATTTAAAAATTAATTTTAGTTTATTTATTTTACAGAGAGGGAGAGATCACAAGTAGGCAGAGAGGCTGGCAGAGAGGCAGGGGATGGGGTGCAGGAAGCAGGCTCCCTACTGAGCAGAGAGCCCAATGCAGGGCTCGATCCCAGGATCTTGAGATCAGGACAGGAGCCAAAGGCAGAAGTTTAATCCACTGAGCCACCCAGGTGCCTTCCACGTCATTTTTGACCTTCTTTCTGTTCGACTGCTCCCGTTTCCCGGATACTATATCTAGGTAGGCACCTTTGGATGCTTTGCTTAGAAGCATTTTTTGGTTTTGTTTTTGGAAAGCTTACTTTTTCTGCCCACCCTGCTGGGGGTGATAATTATTCATTTTATCTACACAAAGGGGTCCGTTAAAAGAAAGGCTTGTATCTGAAGCAGGGTTTTTATAACTGAGACCGAGATTTGGGAGAATGGTCTAGGGAGTAGTGAAAGGCACTCTGCTCAAATGAGCTCAAGATTTTCAATGAATGAAATTTCAGGAGCTGTTTCCATGATGGTGTGAAACCATGTAGTTGCGGGGTTTTACGGAAAGAACTGGAGAGTTTGGTTAACAGAAATCTCAGAGATAAAAGATAAATTCAACGAGGGCTTGTTGAAACGAATGGAGGATCCAGGGTATGGAAAATTCATTTTCCTCAAAAAGGACAGAAGAAGAATGAGAGATGGGGTTGGAGACAGGAATTTCCACATAGCGTGGAACAGTGAAGAGAACAAAAGCTTTGGAATCTAAGGACTGAAGTTTGCTTCTACCCAGATTGCCTGTAGGATTTTGGTCAAGTTACTTCAAAGCCTCATTTTCCTTATTTGTCAAAGGATATTTATTTCCTTTGGATATGATTTCCAAGGATATGATTTCCTCATATTTCAAAGAGATACCTATGTGGTGGGCTCCAGGTGAAGACTAAGTGTTTGATTTGTGGTAGGTCTCTGAGAACACTAGCTGAATTACTTCCGTTATTTTGTCCATTTCATCCAGTGTTGTTTGTGAGTGTCTACCACGTACACATCGTTGAGCTCTTCACTTCTCTGAATACTTGGATTTCTAGTAGTGTGCCTTCCAGCACGCTCCCAATCTTTGAAAAGCCAATTTATCCAATATGCAGTAGAAACCTCCATTAATGGCAGCCTCTGGGAAATTACTTCAGTTAACTGGAACCCTGGTTATTTTGTTTACTGTTACCCAAACCTTCTGGTCTAGAGTTTATGATCAGTGGGCCATTCATGAACATTCCTTGCATGTGAATGTCAGCTTTCCTTGTTGGGTACTGTAGACAGGGCTAAGGGAATCCAACAACCCAAGTTGTCAGCTGAGTTTGTGAATAAATCTCTGGTAGGAGCTTAGCTCTTGTTATTTTTCTCTTCTACCTAGAACACGGAATACAGACAATGGTAGTTGTTTTGGCTTTGGTAAAGTACTTCTAGTGAAGTTTCGGTTGCTTGGTTTCAAGAGAAGTGGTTGCATCTCCTTCCAAGTAGCTTGTTGATCTTCTCATACATTAGTGAGAGAGAAAGAGGGGTGTAACGGTGACTCAGACTTATACGCCAGACAAGGATTCATGGTGACATCGTAAACAGAAGAGAATACTCTAGAAAGCCCAAGCCAGAAGCAGATGCGAGCAGGACTTGTTTATGAGGGAGACTGTGGTATGGGCAAGGATTTTGTGGGGAGGTCAGGGAAAAAAGGGGCTTTCAGTGGGGAATTTGCAGGGATGTTTGGTGGAAATAAACCACGTTTCTCATCCCGGGTTAGAAGAGGATCTATGATAAGTACTTAGAGAGTTTGCTTCACATTCAGAACATTTTTATGATGACTAAGTCTATTTATAACCCACCTTGGCCACCGAGAAGCCAAATTTAGCCCAGTTGGGAGTGTGACCAAGGAACAGATGTGTTACTGGGTCTATTCTCCCTATGATGCAACCAAATTTCTTGTTTGCAAGGTCTGGCCATCTCCAGTGCTGTTGATAAGATGAGTAGAAAATTGCATTTTCTGGAAACTCCGCACATTCTATGTTCTAACTTAGTTCTAGCTTCTGATGAGGGGGAGAATTTGGTGGGAGAGTTTTCCTCTTTTTATGGCTCTCTTTGCTGAATTATTTCACCTTTAAGAAATGAGAGAGGAGAATTGAGCTCTGAATAATTTATAGTGCATAACTATTACATGCAGTGAATAATTATCAGGACAATATCAGTGCAAGTAACAAGAGAAATAACTGCCAAAACATATGGGATCACACCACAGCAGCTGTGAGAGCAATTTCCAATCATCTAGAAATTTCAGGAGCTTTCTAAATGCCAAAAATTATGGTTTTCTGGTGGGCCCTGAAAATAGAGCTTCCACATAGAACCTTCTGTGTCTCACCCTCCAGTTACTTTAAGCGCATGTCCTACCCATCTCTTCAGTGCTTTAACAGCTAACCTCCACTTTCAGGAAAAGAGCCTCTGGAAAGATTAGTGTGCCAGAGACTGGCTGTATACTCATCAGACCATTTCCTCTTCCTGGCCACTCAGCTAAACTGCATTTCTTAGCCCACCGGCTTCTAGGGGGGCTGTGTGAGTGGCACTGGGGGAAGTGATGCGTGCCGCTCCAGGGCTGACCCAGAAGGCATCCAATTCCTTTCAGTGTATTCCGTCTCTTCCCCGCTGTTTGCCGTTGGGTGATGCCACACTTTTATTGACGATGGAGTAGTCATAGCAGGAAAGGCGCTTGGGCCCCTGAGTCATCGTGGGAAGAGACTCATGCAGTCAGTAATATCTGGTTTGTACTTTGCACAGGGAGAAATAAACTTGCATTGTTTTAGGCCACTTGGAATTTGGAGTTATTTCTCCGAGCAGTTAGCCTGTCCCGCCTGATACATTCAGATGCTCACGCCACTGTCTTTGTGAACGTTCATTGTCCATCAACTCGTCTTGAAGGCAGGTGGCTCACAGTTCGCTTCACATGCGGGAAAGTTCTGAGCCGATGCAATGACAAAGGCCCTTTTGTTCCTGAGATGTTTTATTTGGTTACTTTTGCGGCCACTGGATTAGTCAGTTATTGTGAAAGCCACTGTGTGAGGTTAAGTGCAACCCATTTTGGAGGGAAGGAGAAATGCGTGGGTTTTCACTTCAGGTGCAATGACACACACTGTCATCTAGTGCATATGCCCTGTGGCAAGGTATGCATAAATGACTTATTATTAATTATGGTGATGGTGCTGAAGTCCGTGAATTTTAAAGCTTTTTAATTTGAAATCATTACGGACTCAGGAAATTGGGAAGAAATGTGCAGGGAGGCTCCATCCCCTCCCTTTACCTGGACTGCCTCCCCCAGTGTTGATATTGTATATAATTATAGAACAATTAAAACCAGGATATTGACATTGGGCAATTGAGAGCTGATTCAGATTTCACCAGTTATACTTGCACTTGCATGTGTGTGTGTGTGTGTGTGTGTAGTTGCGCACAAGTATATCATACATGCAGTTTTGTGTAGCTACCATTTGCAATCGAGACGCAGAACTGTACTACCACCATACAGTACAGAACTATACCGCTTATCCTTCATAGCTGTACCTGCACTCATCCTTCCTGCCAATCGCTCACCCTGGCAACCATTAATCTGTCCTCCAGTTCTATGATTTTGTCATTTTGAGACTGTTATATAAATAGAATCATCCTATTTCTGCCATAAGCATATACTATATGGCATGATTGTTTTTGAGGTCCATTCCAGTTGTTGTGTACATCTGTAGTTCATCTTTTTTCCATGGTATGGATATACCACAGTTTGTTTAAACATGCACGCACCCACGAAAGAAATGAGGGTAGTTCCCAGCGTTTGGCTGTTCTGAATAAAGCTGCCGTGAACATTCATGTGTGAGTTTGTATAAACAGAGGTTTTAGTTTCTCTGGGATAAATGCCCCAAATGCAATTGCTGGGTCTTAGGATGAGTGCATTTTTACTTTTAGAGGAAACAACCAAACTGTATTTTTGAGTGTCTGTCCCATTTTACATTCCCACCAACAAAGTTTGAATCCAGTTTCTCTGCATTCTTGCTAGCATTTGATGTCATTACTATTTTATATTTTAGCCATTCGGACAGGTGTGTAGTGATATCTTCATTGTGGTTTTAATTTGTGTTTTCCTAATAGTTAATTATTTGGAACAATTTTTTTGTGTGCTTGTATTTTTCTCTTTAGTGAAATATCTGTTCATGTCTTGGCCCATTATCTGATTGAATGTATTTTTTTCATGTTGCATTTTGAGAGTTCTTTGTAAAGTCTAGCTATAAGTCCTTGGTTGGCTATGTGGTCTGTAAACATATTCCTCCACTCTGTAGTTCGTCTTTTCATCTTCTTGATAGGATTTTTCATAAAACAAACACTTTTAACTTTAATCAGGTCCATTTGATCAAATTTTTCTAATGAATACTTTTCACACCACGTCTTGCTAAGAACTCTTCATCGAGCCCTATGTCCCATGTTTTTTTCCCCCTAAAAATTCTATAATTTTGGGAACGCCTGGGTGGCTCAGTTGGTTAAGCCACTGCCTTCAGCTCAGGTCATGATCCCGGGGTCATGGGATTGAGTCCTGCATCGGGCTACTTGTCCAGCGGGGAGCCTGCTTCTCTCTCTGCCTCTGCCTGCTTGTGCTCTCTCTCTGACAAATAAATAAATAAAATCTTAAAAAAAATCTTTAAAAAGTTCTACAATTTTTTGTTTTACATTTAAGTTCTGAATATGTTCTGAAAACATTCTGAATATGTTTTTGTATAAGATATGAAGTTTAGGTCAAGGTTCATTTTTTTGCTTATGGATGTGCAATTGTGTGAAACCTTTTTCAAAAAAAATGAGGACAGTTCAATCATACCATTCATGACATTCTTGTTTCCATAAAATTCCTTGAATGAGAGACAGAGGACGGTGGCGGGAGGGGAAGGTATGGCTGTGGTATCCATTTATGCACCCCATACATCAATAAAATTTTGTATCAGTCATAGGGGAGGGTCTTAAACCAGCAACCACAGGTCAAATCTGACCTGCAGTTGTATTTGTTCTACACCGTGTCTTTAAAAACATTTGAGCCAACTTTAAACATTTGAAGATTTCATGTACAAATGTAGATTTTAAGAAATCCCTTTAAAAATCAGAAGCTTCAGTAATGGTAGAGCAACGTTCCTCCGTGACAACTGCGTCCTTGAGTTGAGATGTTCCTTTGGATGGGACGGGATCCTCCAGTTCACTATAGTCTGCACCAATCCATGGACTCCCTGACACTGCGGGTCCTTGTTGGTGTCACCTGTCCTCATGACTATTTTCATTTCTTTATTGTTGCAGTTGTCTGGTGCTTGTTCCCATATGGAGTTCTCTTCATTCACTTTAGATCTTTGTATTGGTGACCTGCTTACATATCTGTTCTTGGCCTGTGGTTCTTCTTCCCTTTCCTTCCATTTTCCCTACCTCTTTCCTTTGCTTTGTCTTTCCCAGGTTATTGACGTAAGCCCACTTTCAACTTTGATGGTACTAACATGTTACCCAAGAGTAACCCATCAGGGTATTCCTAAGTCGTTTGGGATCTTGGCTCCAAAGGACCTCCAGCCAAGATCTTGGCACATGGTACACTACTTGTCAGTTTCCAATGTAGAGATGGTGATAGGGTGTGGGGAATACTCACTAGGTCTTTGTTTATAAACCACCTGTTGTGCCTTAGTTATTAGGTGCCCACTCTCCCGAGTTGGGCCACTGGGCCCAGTTATAAAAGCGCAAGAGTGGCATCTGAAGTTCTGAATTATTCTAAGTCACACTTGGAGTTATTTAGAAAAAGAAAGAAAAGGCTTTCAACTAATAGGTGACTCATGGCATCCAGGAGAGGGAAGGCCAAGAAAAAGCAGTGCCAGAGGATGGGAAGTTTCAAAAGCTCCTGGGAAAGCCTAGGTCAGGGAACATCAGACCTGGACTCCAAGGCCTTCTCTCAAATCCCACAAATCCTGTTTGATTTCAAAAGAAACAATGATAACTGGCTTGAGCACAAGATGGCAGTCTTACGTCTGCTTCACTCCCCAAGGCTGTCTGGAAAAGTTGATAGGAAACAGAGCAGAAACAAAACTCTTGTGTTGCTGAGAAATACTGAAAATAAATAGTAATCAAGAAGGATGATGAGGGATGGAAAAAGATGAAAAATAAATGCAAGGCTTTTTTGTGCTCTGTTTTGCTTTGTTTTAAAAATGGGTTCTCATCACAGTCTTGAGTCTGCTAGATATGTGTGGGCTTATGTCCCACGTGTGTGTTTTGGCTCTGTTCTAGAGCAAAGACCCAGGACAGTACAAGGGATATAGAAGGAAGTAGAGGCCGTATGTGCTGGGGAGGAGGCAGGAAAAAGCTTTGATTCTCAGATGGAAGGGGTCTTGGGTTAGGCTAAGAGGATCTCTTTTCAGTGTTCTTATCAAAATAAGAGAATGGGGCATTTCCTTCTTTACACAAAGACCTATGCTAAATGTTAGCAAGTGTTCAGATAGGATTTTACTCAGCAGATGTTTAAGAGAACATTTAAAAACCATTTCTCTCTCTTTCCCTCCCTGTCTCTCTGTCTCTCTCTCTTTCTCCTGGCCGCTAAAATCCACAATGAAGGAGAAAAGAAACACCCTCCTTTCTGCCCCCCAAAATCGTATTCCAGGAAGAAAAGATGGGTGAGGAGGAAAGTCTAACTTGACAAGAAGCTCTCTAACCTTGTCTAATGAGACACCCACCTTCGCCCAGGCATACAGAGGTGAGCTGGTCCTCACAGCCAGTGCCATAACTGTGTCAAAATCCCAGATCACAGGAAGCTGGGCATCTGCCGGTTCTGGGATGAGGTGAGGTCATTCTGTGCCTTGACACTTCTCCTGATGACAGCTGCAGGACAGACCCTTCAACTGACCGGAGAGGTGGCTTCTCAGCTGATTGTTGTTTATTCCGTCCCGGAGAGCAAGAGCTGCCTTGACACTTGGGATTCTTGTGGAAGATCCTGGTCGATCCCCCCACCACACGATTTTCTTCACTTACAAAACGAGATTAATAAAAGCAGTGCTGCTTCTGAAGATGATATCCTTCACATGAAGGAAGTTGCAGACTTAAAGTTTCACACAGTCAAAGACAATATCTGGTTTCTCATCCAAAAGATTTGTGAAGGAGAGGACGTGTGATAACATTATCCCCATTTGTTAAGTGTGGAGCTACAGGCACAGAGAAGCAAGTTGAGAAACTAAAACTCCATAAACAATCTTGTGAACTCTCTGTGAATATTATTTATTCTGTTTAATTTAGAGAGTGAAGAGTTCACAGGACCCTGAGAAATAGAACCAAAGATAGTAGCTGATAATGTCTTTGGGGTTATAAGACTGCTGGGGATGGCTCTCAGGGTGTCTGGACTCAATCTAAAAGTACTGAGTGGCAAATTTTTTCAAGTTCAAGTTAAAAACAATTGATTTTGGGAGGCTGTGTTTTGAGTACCTGATAATAATTTTTGAAGACCATTAGAAACATTCTGGAGTACAGAAAACTCAGAAATAGCATTATCTACCCTCGGAAGTTGAATTATCCTTTGGAGATAGATTCTTCCCTCCTTCTTGGCTCACTTGTGAGGGTAAGAGGAAATGGGAGGGCAGAAGGGTTTCTCCCATCTCCAGAGCCTTCTATCTTCATCCGGAAGAAATTGTATCATGTGCGCAGAAGGTGTCTTCCAGCGGTAGAGAAGGTTTTATTAAAACTTTTCAAGGGCAATAGGGGAAGGACAAAAGCTGCAGTTTCTGTGTTTGCAAAGGGCCTTGCAGAACCTCTAAGGCTTCTGGACAGAAAAGAGGCATTTCTATAATAAGGCATGAGGTCAGTCAACCGACCACCTCCAACCAGGAGGGTCTTTAAGATCGAGAAACCACATAGGAGAAAAACAACAGAATTTCAGGAAGAGGTAGGTTTTGTTCTACCAAATAATTTGTTTTCTGTTTTCTCTTTGCTGGGATGACTTCAGAGGTGCAGTTAGGATAGAGAGTTTGTCTCTGTAAGGCTTTCTGTTCATCAGACTTGAGATAGAACAGTTCTAAGGTCATATAGAGCCAAGGGCTAGGGTCGCCCAGCAGAGAGAAGGAGGAAGCACAGAAGGAGATGTACACACATGAAAATACTTGGAAACGCTTCAGGGCCTGTCAGCTGCAGGTCTTGGCAGGAATCTGCAAACACCCTTTAGACAGGCTGCTGCATTGCTGGGGATGGACTGGCCACAGGGCTGATTCTGATCAGAGCAGAAGGAAGCAGTGAGAAAGCAGTCCCCATGTCCTCTTATAGTTTAGTTTGGGGCCGAGAGGCGAGTATACACAGTTGGTGCTAATTTTCTTAGGAGAGGAGAGGAAAGTTGTAGGCATGGCCACCACTCAGACACTGTCCCCCCATGTGTTTACACGACACAGTCTCTCTGGCCTCCTTGCATTTACTCTGGTAAATCTGCATTTACTCAGATTTCAAATGCCATCCTCCTGGTCTTCTAGCCTGGATAATTCCAGTGTATTCCTTAAGACTCATCTCAAAGGTCACTGGCTCCCTAAAACTTCATTTCCATCTTGCTTTGTCTCCTCTAGGTCCCAGTAAATGCCCCCTGTCTAAAACCACATAAATGGAAATGATCCACTTTCTCATGTGTCTTCCCACAGGACTTCAAGCTCTTAAAAGACAGGGAGTATGACTTATTCTTCTTTATATATGTGGTTAGCAATGTCTGTCAGTTGACTTGAAGAGAATTGAAGGTCTGATGGCTACCATCTACAAACACCTCTCTGGAAGTCAGGGTATGAGAACTTAGGTTAGGTGTGCCTGGGTAACTCAATTGGTTAAGTGTCTGCCTTCAGCTCAGGATATGATCCTGGGTCCTGGGATTGAGGCCTTGAGCCCTGTGTCAGGCTCCCTGCTCAGCAGAGAGTCTTCTTCTCCCTTTCCTTCTGTTCCTCCTTCCTGCTCAAGCTCACTCTCTCTCAAATAAATTAAAAAAAAAAAAACAGAGAGAGAGAGAGAGAACTTATGTTGGTAGCTCTCCATTGGCAGACTCAGAGTGACTTCAAAGGTTCTAAGGCTGTATAAAGTATTGCCTTCATAAGCAATAACTGTGTATCATTTTTAAGAAAGATTTTATTTATTTATTTAACAGACAGAGAGATAACAGGGGGAGGGGCAAAGGGAGACAGAAAATCAGACTCCTCACTGAGCTGGGAGCCTGATGCAGGGATCTTGATCCCAGGAGCATGAAATCATGACCAGAGCCAAAGGCAGATGCTTAACTGACTGAGCCACACAGGTGCCCCTGTATCATTGTATCATTACAGAAGTTACCCTTTTGCTGCAGAGCAGTTATTTTCCTGTTAGAGAGTTAATTAATTAATTATGGAATACAGGTAAGGATCCGTGGCCAGTGCAAACGAAGTACCTATACCTCATTTCTCTTTCAAAAGTCCTAGAATATCAATGTCGAAGGGTGCTATTGAGGGTATCCTGTTCCTCACAGTTCAGGTTATGTATTTCTATGAGCAAAAATAACCTAAAATTCAGTGGTTTAGAAACAATAGCCATCATATACTACCTCATGATTCTGTGGGTCAGGAATTCAGACAGTGTTGGATAATTCTTCTGTTCCAGAAAGCACCGACATAATGCTATCCAGCTGGTGGCTGGTTGGCCTGGAGGATCCAAGGAGCTTCCTCCTGTGAGTGCTGTGTAGGTAGAGATGTCAGGAAGGCAGGGCTTAGCTGGGACTGTTGACTAGGATGCTTTCCAGTGTGGAAGTATCAGGGTAGTTGGTTTCTTGTGTGGTGGTTCAGGGGTTCAAGAATGAGTCTTATAGGCATGTGGCAAAATCTGCCCCTTTTTAAATGACCTAGACCCAGAAGTCACATAGTGACTTTGCCACTTTATTTGGCCAAGGCAGTTGTAAGTCTGCTTAGATTCAAGGGCCTTGAGGAGACACAGAATACACTTTCCAATAGGAGTGATGTGAGAGAATCTGCTGCCATGTTTTCAAACTGCCATTCTTATTTTACAGATAGGCAAATTTGAGGCTTAGGGCAGGTAAGTCATTTCCCCAAAAGAACCATACAAGCTATTAAGTGGCATGGTTTTGACTGAAACTCAAGCCTAATGATTTCTATAACAAAGGTGAGAATATTGCAGGATGATCCCTATTTATAGAGACTTTGTTATGTCTACTCATTCTATTCTATTCTATTCCCCTTCCTTCTTTCCCTTCTTCTTTCCTTCTTTCCTTCCTTCCTTCCTTCCTTTCTTCTTTCTTCTTTCTTTCTTTTTTGGTAAGAAAAAAAACATTTTGGTTAAAGGTATTGGAAAGAACAAGCACGAACAAGTTATATTCCCTATAGAGTTTTTTTTTTTTTTTAGAATAATGATCAAAAGTTAGGGCTATCCTTAGAGATGAAAATTAAGTCAATAGAACTTGCTGCTCATAATTTTATGCATATATTTATTAGTAAACTCTTGCATAAAAGGCTGACTTCAGAGTTGGCTGGGGTGACCAATGTGGCAGACAGACCCTGTGTTTTTCCCCCCAGTGACAGAAAGGGAAGATGTCAGGGTGTTATGCAGAGCTCAAATTATCCCTCAAATTCTGTTTCAACCTGAGGATTATGTAGTCAGGAAAATTCTAGACTATCTCTTACTGAGGTCTAGTTAGGAAACTATCCTTCCATGTCCATTCTCCTTTTCTTTGCTTGAGTAATGGATTCCCCTACTTCAAATTTCTGAGAACATTTGGTCATACCCAGTTAAATAAATCTATTTCCCAATCTCCTTTGCAGTAAAGACATGGTCACTAAGTTCTTGCCAGATAAATGTAGAGGGAAGTAGAATATACAACTTCCACAACATTTCCCCAGAAGGAAATTGTTTGCCCTCCATTTCCTGTCCTCTTTCCTTCCTGCAGGATGGTGAAACAGCTTTGACTATATAGGTGAGGTCAAATTCTGGGAAAATGACAGAGAAACAAGATAGAAGGAGTCTGGATTTGTGGATAACCCCACAGAACAGAGACATGTATCCTTCCTGGAATGCACACTGGCTCTGAACTGTGACATGAGAAAAGAATAAATTTCCTACCTGTTTTAGCTACTGTGTCTCAAGGAGGTTGGTTTATGGAAGGGAAGTTGCTTTATGGAAGCAGCTTAATTTCTACCCTGACTATAACACTAATGGAAGGGCTCAGGGATGTAGGCTCCCAAGCCAGGTGTTGTCCATCTCTTTCATTTGACATCACAACTTTGGAAGAGAAGACATGGCCACAGGAATGAGCAGCTTTCCTTACTAAAACAGAACATAGTTTTCACAAAAGAAAGAACATCTCTAATTGGAAAGGGGTGTCAGGTGACTCTGATTCAGCTTGATTCTGTCACCTTGATCTTTTTTTGTTGGGATGCTTCCACTTCAGTCACTGATGATGCCATTGTCATCACTCCAAAGAAATGTTGCTTGGATATTATAAGGGTCCCTAGGACCTCGTGGGCAGGCAGGAAGGACACTCATGACAGGGCTATGAAAACCCGCAGGATTGACTTGGCTGTGGCACTGAGGGCCATATTGGCTAAATGTGGGATGCTGAGAAGTCCACATGTATCCTAGACTTCAGGAAACAAATGTGTGGTTTTCTTGGTTTTTTTTTGGTTTTGTTTTTTGAGGAAAAATAGATAAAATCACTTGACTAGCTGACTGTAACAAAGAATATTGATTGGAGAGAGAAGGGAAGTTCTAAAATATAAAATTCTGACCACACAAGCATGAATGATCCCCAAGAGGAAGAAAGGAGACTCTGTAACTAGGCTGTGGATTTTGGTGTGGAACAAGATGGAAGGTGGGGTATATGGCTAACTGTTGAATAAAATAGAGTACCACAATTCCGTGAGAACTGTGGCAGAGGTACTGAAGTCCAGAATTCATTAAAGCTGTAAAAAAAAGATAGTACAGAAAGCAACACACAAAAAAGGACTATCTGAACCAAGCTTAGAATAAGGGCAAGAATGAAGAGAGAGATCCAGCGCAGGGGCAGATGGAGAGATATTAGCAGATCCTAGAGACAATGCAGTGTTATTTACCTCTTAATCTCTGCTTTCTTTGGTGAGAAAAGGGATCTTTACATTGGAAATGGCCCAGGTCATGTAGTTAACAAGAATTTGGAATCTTAGGTAATGAGACTATATAAGAGATATCATGGCATATTTAAATGGTTGCAAAGATATAAGATTCATTATGAGGCTTGCTGATATGACCAAAGAACAACTGTCAATAATAATGGCATATGGAAGAAGAGAATAGAAAATGTCTTGATTTTCCAAAAAGGAACAAAGATGGATTCCAAAATGCACCTAAATTATGGTTCATTCTGTTTCTCGGACTGCCTCCCACTTCCTACTCTATTCTTCTTTCTGAGCAATCTTGCCCAATTTTTTCCCACCAGGGGAAAGGGGAGTGAGTGCACAATTAGCCCAGTGGATTGTGGCTAGGTTTCATGAGCTGGGCAAGAGGAATTCCTATCCAAGACAAAGCAGTGCACCTATTGTTGAAAGGGCAGTCAAGAAAATTCACTTGGAGAAACTGATTTAAATATTGGACAAGCAGCGTATAAGGATCAAAAGGGACCAGGGGAAAGAATAGGGTTATAGGTCAGAAAGCCAGAATATGAGTGCTAGGTTGACATTAGGCCACATGAAGGCAGATATGGAGTTCGCATGAGAAAGGAGTGCCAAGGTGGTTGCAAAAAACCAAGCCAAACTAAACCAAACCAAACCAGTTTCTCCTCCCATGAAAGCCCCCAGACAAAACCCACAAAAACCCATATCCATATTGAATGAGCGATACCAGCTTGGTCTTTATGTAATTGGGTGTGTGATTCACAGGTAGCTCAAAGGTCAAGGAAGACCTCATTATGGAATTTATTTTGATGGACCTTAGCTGGTTAAACAGCCACACTCAATGTAAAGATGAATTAATTAGTTAAGGAATGAATGTCAGCCTAGATTATGTCTCTAGTTGAGTGCCTTAGCCTGTCACATTAAATGTTTTTTATCAGCGACTTAAAGGAATGCACACGTTAGACCTGCAGGTGAAAAAATTTAGGAGGAATAGTTGATGGCAGATTCAATATTTTAAAAGCAGAAGACTCAATGAGACCCAAGGATCTAGGTCATTGAGTCAAAGATAACAACAATGGGACTTTTAGGAAGGATAATCGTTGAGTTGATAACTTTTAAAAATAAAAGTAAATACATTCTCCATGTTAAAAAGAGTAAAAAGAAAGAGATGAAATTAATTTTAGTGATATATTTATTTATTTAATTTTTATTTTTTATTATTATGCTCGATTAGCCAACATATAGTACATCATCAGTTTTTGATAGTGATATATTTGACCAATGAATCCAGTATATTATCACTTCCAACACAAAATAAATGTAAAGTCTTTAATGAGATATTTTGCATTTTTTCCTTTTAAGGCTATACACTAAGTGTGTATTTTACTTGTAGCATATTTTATTTTATTTTATTTTTTAGCACATTCCATTTTTAGACTGGCTATAGTTCAAGTACTTGAGAACCACACAGTTGGCTGCTATATTGAACAGCATGGGTCTAAAAGGATATTGGTCAAAAAACTAACAATGAATAGCTACTTCAGTTGTAAAAACATTTAGTTAATAAACTGTAGAAGTCTTATACTATTGAATGCTTGTGGCTTGTCAACTCTAAGGGCGACATGGCCGTAAACACTGATCTTTGCATGGGCTGTAATTGTCAATTGAGTTGGAACTGGGAAAAATTGCCTATCTCCATAAATCTAGACTGAGTGGTGCAGAAAAGACATACTATAACTTCTTATGGAAGAATAAGTGAACTAACTCCTTTGTATGACTATTGATGTAAGACTCTTGACCTAGACTAGGAAAACAATTTGGAGTTTACCATGAGACCTAGTCAGATCAATAATTAAAATTATATTTCAGGGTCACCCCAGGTATATGTGACTCTAACTTCCTGAGGCTCTGTCAAAGTTTCTCTGTATGCTCTTCCTTTTAGCTGTTTGTAAAAGTTCCGGAAGTCTGTGTTGATTTAGTGTGTGCTCAATGTGTAACTAAGAGTTAAAAGTGGAAGTTTCGAACTCAGGGAGGACAGGGGGTGGGATGGGGGTTCAGAGGGACCGGCAGGATGTGGTTCTCAGACTATGTGGGCAGAGACATGGGGAGAAGGGAGACCCTAACTCAGAGCTGGAGGGTGTGGAGTAGGAAGCAGATGGAAACTTCCTGAACAACAAAAGAGGTGGTTGAGTGAGAGGGAGTGAGTGTGGGGCTCATCATGAATACCAGCCTCTGGTTCCATTGTGGCCTGTGTTGAGGGTCCTCAGTCCCCAGATACTCTCTCATTTGTGGATGGCACGGTACCTGAAACTCCTTTGGATTATGTCTTCTCTCCAGTGTCTTCTGCTAACATACAGATATGCTTGAGTGAGCAACTCACGCAGTGGTGAACATTATTTATAGATCATAAACATGCTTTTAGATTCAGTTGTTCTCCACTAAAGAGAGGGACTCTAGAAACAGAATAACTCTAGATCCGAGAGGAATTGTGGGTAAGGAGGTTATTAGTGCCCAAGAAACATCTTACAAGTTTTCTGGTCTGTCCTCTTCCTCTTAGCGACCTCTCTGATCCCTCCAGGTTACTGGTGTGTTTGCTGTCCATGTTTCTCTGACTTCCTCTCTCTGTATGCACACACCACACACCAACAAACACATTCACAAAAAAGCGGCTTTCTCGGGAGGCTCAGACTCAGTTTTGCCAGGCAACTTGCATCATTCTCTTCACATACTACGGACACGTCTCTAGATTAATGTATATAGTGTGACTCATTTTAATTAAGTGTAAGTTAGTATAAAGAATGAAAGTATAATTTCTTGAGTTGATCTCCTGTTAATGCAGGTTCAAGCTATTTTTTTCAAGCATTCTTTCAAATGATGGAGTCCCCAATCTTTTTCCAGAATGTAGAAGGTATTACATAGTAGGTCCCTCTACTATTAGAACATTATAGATTCTGATCTTGTCTTAAAAAATCTCTGAGCTTTATAATAGGTTCCTACAATTGGAGGTTCTAATAGCACTCCAGTGGGAACAAGAAGCTAATGATTGGAGGATCTAGGGCAATGTCTGTTTCTATTGTTATATTTAATTATTTTATATTTTATTTATATAAATATTCATATTTATATACATATTTATAGAAACAAAATCATAAAATATAATTATAAATTATATGTATATAAATATGAAAATTTATAAATTTATGGAATTTATATTTTTATACTTATATTTATGTATTTATAAATTTATATGTAAATTTATAATATGTTTTTTTATAAATATTTTATATTTCTATTTTATATTTAATTATATTAAAAATATTTCCATTTTAAAAGCTCTTTTAAAAATAGCTTTATTCAGTGGCACCTGGGTGTTCAGACGGTGAACTTTCTTGCTCCTGATTTCAGTTCAGGTCATGATCTCAGGGCCCTGGGATCAAGCCCGGCCTCAAGCTCCATGCTGGGCATAGAGCCTGCTTAAAGTTCTCCCTCTACCCCTCCTCCTGCTCACACCTGGACACAGACACAGACACACACACACACACACTCTCTCTCTCAAAACATAAAATAAATAAAGTAGCTTGGTTGAATGACATGTAATAAATTGGACATACTTAGACACACAACTTGGTAATATGGAAATCATCAGCATAATCAAGATAATGAATACATTCATCATCCTCAAAGCTTCCTGGGCGTCTGTGTCACTGGTCCTCATGGCTCCTCCCCCTCTCTCCGCCCCTCCCACCAGCTATTACTGATTGGCTTGCGGTCACCATAGTCTGCATTTCCTATAGTTCTACCACGACGGGATCGTACAGTAGGTACTCCTTTTTATCTGGCTTCTTTGACGCAGCATAATTAGCGTGAGATGCTTCCACACGGCTGCACATATCAGTGGTTTATCCTTCTTCATTGCCGAGTGGCCTCTAGTGGCATGGGTACGCCACGATTTGTTCACCCATCCCCTTGGTGATACATATTTGGGGGTGTTTCCAGTTTGGGGATCTCTACAAATAAAGCTGCAATGAACACTCATGTAACAGTCTTCGTACGGACAGAGGCTTTTATTTCTCTCACAAATACAGAGAAGCGGAACAGCTGGATTGCATCGTAGGACTAAGCCTCACTTTTTAAGAAATGGTTCTTTGTTTCCAAAGTGGTTGTCCGTCTCAAAAATATTCCTCATCTCCTACAGAGTTATGGTCTGAGGATCCCTGAAATAATGTGGTTTTTAACAATGAGGTAGATCTGTAATTCTATGGGTTGAGAAATAGTTACTGGTTGCCCCGTGTTTCCAGGCATTGTGCATGATAATGGCGAGCAGCCAGCATGGGTGAGGGGGCGTCCCTCCCTGGTCCAGACTAGAACATACCTGGCTACTAGAAGAAGAGGTAGAAAGTCAGACTTCCAGAAGTGCTAACGGCCAGGGTAACACAGAGAAAACTGAGATTCTGAGGATGGGAAGGAGACTCTCCAGGGGCAATAATTCAGACAGATTTGCAAGGTTATAGGTTAAGAAAGTGAGAGTGAAGAGGGCCTATTTGAGGAATCCGGACTTCAGCTTGTTTCATTTATTCATGACACACACACATATTTCATTTTATCTTATTTTTACTTTTTAAAGATTTTATTTGTTTATTTGACAGTGGGAGAGAGCGAGAGAGGGAACACAAGCAGGGGAAACAGGAGACAGAGCAGCAGGCTTCCCGCTGAGCAAGGAGTCCAGGACCTCGTGATCATGACCGCAGCCCAAAGCAGACGCTTAACGACTGAGCCACCCAGGCGCTCAACATATATATATATATTTTTTTTTCACTAATCATATGGTAATTTTATTTTTTTATTTCTTTTCAGCGTAACAGTATTCATTGTTTTTGCACCACATCCAGTGCTCCACATATGTATTTTTTAATACCCGCTATGTCCTTAAGATCTTTCAGTGAACAAAATCAAGATCCTTGCCTTCATGGAGTTTACATTCCGCTGGGAGAAACACAGTGAACTATAAACCTAGTAAGTAAACAGTCTATTAAACAACGGTAGGTACTATAGAAAAACAGCAGGGGAAGTATGATTAGAAGTGGGGCAGCCAGTTCTAATTTCAAGTGGGAGATAGTGGGGTATGTTTAGAATCTAAATATAATAGTAGTATATCTATATATGTTATACAAATTCTAAAATTATTCCAACATAATTAGAATCTGGTCCGCAAACCACTCTGAAACCCTACGTTCTTTGGATGCTGCACTGACACTTTGCAGCCACTAGGGCGCAAATGAGCCATTTCTGAGAAAATTAGGAAGAGGGTGGGGGTGTGAGAGAGACGTCGGTAATTAGGTACACACCCTCCACCAGGTGTTCCGCAGGGGCAGCTCCATGAAGGGTACTGGCAAGACAGGCGGGAGAGTGTTACTGTGTGTCCTGGACCAAGACAATTTTGCCCTTGACTTCCCTTCCTTAGTACGTCCTCACCCAGCAGGGGTGGGGGCCGAGCTGAGAAATGAACTTCAGCCCGGCGGTTCACACGATGCCTGTCACAGCTGAGTGATGGTGGAACGAGGCAGACCTGTGGGCCTTGTCTTCCCGCCCTGCAGCGAGATTTTGGGGGCGCTGCGCAAGGATTCCCGCGGTTACACTCAGCGCCCCCGGGTCTGTACAAAAGCGCGCCCCCCCCCCCAAGCCAAAATGCCTTCCGTTCCCTTGTAATATTTAAGGCATAACCAGTATGTAAGCATTCACCTTGACGTTCGGGTTTGCGGATCCTTCCCACCCTCAGCCTCTGCGAGAAGATCGGTGACCATTCCTATCTTTTGGGCGAGAGCCCATCCTGCCGCCCTTTCTGGAGCGGAGCGATGCCCGCCTTTTTCCAGGGCAGGAGCTCCGCTAGGCAGGGTGGGCGGCGTGCGGGCGGGCAGGGGCGCGCACGCGGGGGGGGCGCCGCTGGTTGCGCATCTGGCGCCAGAGCGCGCCCCCTGAGCAGTGTCCGCCACGGCGACGGCCACGGCGGAGGGTTGAGGCTCCGGAGCGTGCGGGGCGCTCTCTCCCCGCGCGGGGGCACCAGAGCCCTCGGAAGTGTCAGGCACTGCGGTGCATTTTCCCAGTTCCCTTTTAAATGACTGCGGAAAAACAGACTCTCCGAGCCGCAAATGGGGAAGACGGATTCTCAGACGAGGCTTGCGAATGCCCCGCAGCCATCGTTTAACTGCGCCCGCAGAGCAGTTACGGTTTGTCACTCGACCTTCCCGGATTGCCTCGTTTGTCCCTAGTGAGACCCCGAGGCTCTGTCCGCGCCGGGCTTGTGGGTAGCTGGATGCATGTCGTGCTCTGGGCAGCGCGGGCGCAGGGCACGCGTTCGCGCACACCCGCGCACACACGAAATCGCGCAAGGTACGGCAGGGGAGCAAGGGCTCGGGGTGCCCCGCGGGGGCGGGGGTGGGCATCGCGGGGAGTGAAGCAACAATCTGGGAACGGCTGAATCCTGCCAGATTGAAGGATGTGTGGCGGCGCCACACATCGGACAGGCCAGGGTTGCTGCCGCGCATTTAGGGAACCCAATACGCGTCAGGCGCGCTCCCTTCCCCTCACATGTCTCTATTTCCCCGGCGTGTGATGCCGGAACACGGCAGGAAAAAGACCCACTTAGAGAGCTAGAGTTGCATTTAGAGACTCCCCTCCCTCTGCAAAAGCACCAACAGGAAGACCCTCCAAAGCCACGGATCCCCAAATAGGTGGCCCGGAATGGGAGCGGCTATCCCTGGTTACCAATGCTGAACACGTTTTGGTGTTTACAATATTTATTTATTTTTAGGCTGGCTCGCCCTCCCTTTTAGGCAGGATGGGAAAGGAGAACGCAGCGGGGAGGGAGAGGGGAGGGAGGATTCCTATAATAAGAATCAGCGCATTTTTCAGAGCTGAACCGAGCCCGGTTTCCATTTCAAAAAAGGAGACAGCCTCTACTGCGATGGTAGAAGAGACCGCGGTGTGAATTAGGGACTGAGAGGCGTCGAGCCGTGGAACGGTCCATCTCGGAGGTACCTGGATCTCAGTGCACACACACACACACACACACAGGCGCGCGCGTCTACCCAGCCAGGATGTGTGCGTGTGTGCGCGTGTATGAACTCCCACATGCTGCTGCTGTCTGCTCCTGGCCAGTGGCACCGATGCCTCCCTCCTCCCCGCTCGCCCCCAGATTCCCCTCCCCTCCCCGTTGCTTTTGTCTGGAGGGTGTTATGGGTTTGTGTGTGTATGAGCGTGTGTGTTTTTGGATTTCAGACTAATTTTCTGGAGTTTCTGCCCCTGCTCTGCGTCAGCCCTCACGTCACTTCGCCAGCAGTAGCAGAGGCGGCGGCGGCGGCGGCGGCTCCCGGAATTGGGTTGGAGCAGGAGCCTCGCTCGCTCCTTCGCTCGCGCTCTCCGCGCTCAGTGCCCGGCGGCAGGAGGAGCCTGCACCCAGGCGCCGCCGGCGGGTGGTAGGCGCCGGAGCCCGGGTGAGCAGCACGGACAGTGCCCTCCGGCGTCTCGGTCCTCGGCGTCCCCTGCACCCCCCCCCCCACCTCCCGGGACGGCCGTGGCGGCTCCCCAGGTGGGACGCGCCGCGCCACCTGCCCGCGCCCCTTGCGCCCAGCGGCCGTGGCGGATTCTGCAGCATCATTGGGGGCCCCCGTCGCGGAGCCATCGCCGCTGCCGGCAGTCTCCGCGTCCCCCTTTAAAGGGTCCTTCGCCTGGCCTGTGCCATGGAATCCTGTCTCGGGGACCCTTGCTCTGTCTCCCCTCCCTCGACCTCAGGCTTGTTGTGGGGGGGCATCGGTGGTCCCGGCAGCTTCAGTGCCATCGAGGGGCAAGTTTATTTCTGGGGCTGGAGCTGGGCACGCATTCATCCACAGTCCCCGGGCTGGGGTCGGGGTGGGGGTGCGGCGAGCGCGCTGTAAGGGGTCCTGCGGCCAGTCTCACGCGTATCTGTTTGTCCTCAGCCCCGAGGTGCGTCCCGGATCCCAGGCGCGTCTAGCAAGGAGCCTGCGTCCCGGGGAGTGCCGGCAGCGCCGCCGGCCGGTGCTCGGCGCGCCGGGCCATGCAGCGGCGGCCGCGGCCGAGCTCGGAGCGGCGGTAGCGCCCCCTGTGAGGCAGCCGGAGATGCCCCGGCCACTGTGAACGGTGCCGACCGCCAGGACACGCTCAGCGACGGACACGCTCGGCTCTGCGCTCCCGCGACAGTCACCGGGGCGAGGGAGCGGCGAGCGCGGCACAGGCCGCCCGGCAGGGGCAGGGGAGGCCGGCCGGTGCAGCGCGGGGACACGTACTCAGTCCGACTCGGGCTGGCACTGGCGGCTAGGGATGTCGTCCTGGACGAGGTGGCATGGACCCGCCATGGCGCGGCTCTGGGGCTTCTGCTGGCTGGTTGTGGGCTTCTGGAGGGCCGCTCTTGCCTGTCCCACGTCCTGCAAATGCAGCACCTCCCGAATCTGGTGCAGCGATCCTTCTCCGGGCATCGTGGCATTTCCGAGGTTGGAGCCTAACAGTGCAGACCCTGAGAACATCACCGAAATGTGAGTTCCTGGAGGTGCTCTTCCTCTTTCCTTCTCTCCTCGCCCCTTCGGCTGGGGCTGGCCAGGCATGTCTGTCCGGGACATGAATGTTGTCTCAAGTCTGGGGAGAAGTCAGACATACATGGGAGATGCAGGGCTGGGCCATCTGTCAGTTACCTGTTTATCTGGCTTGGGGCTGCTAACTCAGGGAGAAGGGGACAGTTGAAAATAAATTTTAAGTATACTGTATGTGTCAATAACATAAATATATATGTTCTTTTCTGGGAGGGATTCCATATACACTCTACTTCAAAGCCCTGCTGGGTGTGCTTTAGGCTTTCCTTATGCAATAACTTAGTTTTGGACATTTTTCTTTCCTAAGGTGCTGAGTGTTGGGTTCTAAGTTCCAGTAATATTTACTAGGAAAGAGGTTAAAATAATGAACTTTTGGAAATCTGTGGAAGGAGGTTAGAGTCGCCCCCTTAACATCATTCGCTGAGGTTTGGAGTTCACTGGTTTCCCTTTCCATTTTATAGATCAGATTTTTGTCAGGAGATGGCATCCAGAGCCGGCCTGGAAAAATGGTCTGTAAGAGGAGAAGTTCTGAGTGTTGAAATGGGCTCTCTTGAAAGGGAAAATGTGCTTGTCGGAAGCCTAAAAGCCTGGTGTGATTTAATTTGGACTTGACATCCCAGAGATATAATTTTGAGACCATTTGGATTATAAATCTCAATTGGCCATTGAATACTATCTCAGGACTAGGTCGGATGATAAAGCAGTGTGTAGAATGCTGCCTTCAGCATGGGACGGACCCCTGTGTCCCTGGAAATGTCTGAGCTCTGATGCAGAAGCCGAATCGTGTATTTCTGTCCTCCTGTTCTGAGGGCTTGTGACAAATACATTACCAAGTGGGAATTCACCAGTGCCTTCCCCAGCATTCCCTATCACCTCTCCTAGAGGTGTCTTTCTCCCCTTAGGGACTTGGTTGTTGCCTGCATTTCACTGGCGTGAGATTTTATTCATCTGTGCAGAGGATCGTAAGGCAAAGTTTCTCCCGGTTTTCCTTACAGTGTTCCGTGCTCAAATAGGCAGCCCTGAAAGTAGGGCTTGGGCTGTGGCCTTCCGGTTGGCGAGTGCGCATGCTTTTTTTCCTCCCCAGAAAACGCACACCCTGTTTCTGCCAACGTAGTTGACTGAGATAACCTGTTTTTAATGTAAGTAAGAGACCTTCCTAGCCTCCGTTGTTTGTTCTGCTGGTGATGCTCATGTTCTAAGGCTCGGGCAGAAGGCAATGGCAGCAGCACAGAGGGAAATGTGCAGGCCTAGCAGAGCTGAGATGTGCTGGAAGGAACCAACTGTCAGGCTGGATCCAGGAGGCTGGGATCTGGGTGGTTTTTTTTTTTTTTTTTTTTTTTTTTCCTTCTTCTTCTTCTTTTTTGGCAAGGATCAGAGCAGGCAGAGCTGGAGAGGAAGGGTGGGTAGGGCCCCAACTGTGCTGGCCCTCGTTGGCCTGGTCAAAGTGTCTGTGGCCTTTTATCGGGATCTGTGTCTTTTTCATGAGATGGGGAGTCCGTAGTCAGATGGAGGAAGCCATATGGAATTCAGAGCCCTTTGGACTATTTCGAGACCAGGGAGAGTGCCTTTATACAGTGAGACGTCTTGTTTTGTTGGTGGTGGTTTTGATATTCTGTATTCAATGATGCATCTATAATGAAGGAAGAAAGGAGATCGAGCCAATCATTTTCACTGTAACATTTTTTTTCACTGTAATATTTTTTAAGGCCCTAATCAGGGAAAAGGAAAATAAAACTCCCTTTAAGTATTAAAAAACACTGTTTTAAACCTTAGTGATCTTAGCTGCCTGATATTAATGAAATCAATAGATTTGAGCTGAGCTTTCTTCTATCAGCTCTCACAACTGCTGTTATTTCTGTAATACCTGATGGCAGGTTCCCACCTCCAGGCTTTAAAAAAAAAAATGGATGCTTTTTTATTTTTACCAAAGTGTTTGTTGTCAGTGGCACTCCTCATTTCTTCTGTTATTTATTTATTTTTCTTCTGGTTGGAAAACCTGCTGAGATCGAGACCATGGGGAGGTGTGTAGGATTAGTGTTTGGGATGGGGAATTATGTTCCTTAGTGACGCTAACGGGGCTGCTCGATGTGAGTTCTGGAAAAAAGTCTGTGCTCAGCTCTGCCCCTCCGCTTGGTCTGAGCCCAGCGGGTTTGTGCACTAGGTTCTTGTGAAATGTATCGAAATCCTTGTTTGGAAAGCACTTCGTATGATTATTTTGAATTCTGCTGTTTTGATATCAAAATGACATCAGTGGATGAGCTTGTTTCCCTATCATCCATATATGACACCATCTGGCTCTTTTTCTTACATATTAATATTTGTTTGAACAGCTTTTGCATTCTTGGCCAGTGGATACCAGCTACAGTTGGAACCAAATTACAGTTTTTTATTTTTTATTTCTTTTTTTACTTTGTTATGAGACCCAATGGTATTCTTAAAATAACCTGGTTGAAAGTTCCAGTTTAATGGTGCTTAGCTGAAACTTCCCATTTCTCTTTTTTTCAATAGGAAAAAATGGAAGTAAATAAACTATAATTAGAACTTGCTGAAGCATCAGTTTACTATATCATTTAAAAATGGTCCATCAGTTAATATCCATACACTTGGGGAAAAGTACACCATGGCGCTCTTTGGGTTCAGAGAGAGCCCATGGTAGAACATTCTAAAACTATGTGTGTAGATTTGTTAAGATTTATTAAGATAGGGACGCCTGGGTGGCTCAGTTGGTTAAGCGGCTGCCTTCAGCTCAGGTCATGATCCCAGCGTCCTGGGATCAAGTCCCACATCGGGCTCCTTGCTCAGCAGGGAGCCTGCTTCTCCCTCTGCCTCTGCCTGCCGCTCTGTCTGCCTGTGCTCGCTCTCTCGCTCTCTTTCTCTCTGACAAATACATAATTAAAAAAAAAAGATTTATTAAGATATGCTTCTACACGCATATCTTAAGCCAAGCTGACATTTCATTTTTAGAGTCATCGTTTGAGCCTGTTTTATCAAAAATTCTGTCCTAGTAATCTGTCTCATACTCTTTACCCACCAACATGATCTATTTCCCTACATCTCTCTTCTCTCTGTCCACAGAGACCTGCCCAACATCACACTGCTGCTTATACCCGCTTTTGTTACTCTGAGGTGGTTATACCAAAGCCATGCTAGATTAAATCTAAAACCAGTATCATCGTCCCATGTAAGTGGGATTCAAGAATCAAGCCTGTTGTTGGAGTTATGTAACTGGCTATTGGATCTCTGTTGTATCAGGTGCCAAAATGTACTGCAAAGGACAAGTTCTGTCTCAGTCAAGTGCTAAAAGACATGGCTAAGATACAGCATGCATTTTTTTTTTTTTTACTGAGGTAAAAAACACCTAATGTAAAGTGTACCATCTTAACCATCTTTCAGTGTATCATTCAGTAGCAGGGAGTGTTAAGTTTATTTATATGGTGGTGAAAGGGAGCATTTGTTTTTACATTGCTCCTATTTTATAGAGTTCAGTGATGGCCTTTTTCCTCTGAATTTTTTTGGGGGTAGTTTCTGATTTGGGGGTCATATTTGGAGACAAGTGTAATATTTTTCCTCTTAGTACAACATAACTAGCTTTTACTGCCAGAGCCTCTATGTGCAATAAATTGTTGGCTTGGTTAAGCGACTGTAATGTGATGTCATTAATACATTGATTTTGGCCCCCTCACCTTAGTAAGCTTTTCCACTGCAATTAATTGTACTAGAAACAAATATCTTGGCATTCGGAAGGATTCGGTGAGAGGCATTCGTTTTTATACTCTGATGTTTACCTCTCAGCCCCTCCACTGGGGGTTCTAGAACTGTGGATTGTGCTTTCCATGCATTTAAGATGCACATAGTAAGTTTTGAGTGTGGTTACATAAGCCACACCGGACTTGTTAATAAATAAGGCAGCCTAATTTGCATCATTAACACAACTTGCAAGTTGAAGTTGAAAACACATAATCTTCCCGGTGTAGGTATTTACAGAATTCAGCTCAGTACAACCATTTGAAGCCTCCTTGGTTTTAGCCCTTCGATCTCTGCATTAAGGAGGTTTTCATTACATTGGGTAAAACAATTAAAAAGGCCCTCGACCCTTCTGACCCTACTTTCTCCCCCTCCCCCTTCCCATCACCTCTCATTGACTATACAGGAAAATGCGTTTGATTGTTTTTTCTCCGAAAAGTGATATTTCCTTATGGGAATTCAGAGCACTAGAATTAGGGGAAGGGCCTGGGTTATGTGTTATTACAAGCAAGTAATGGGAAGTTGAGATAATGTGGTCACAGTTCCCCAGAGCTGAGTCTAGTTCTGTTTAAAATCTTTCACTGTTTCTATCCCATAAACCTCTGTTTGTGTCTGTTTCAGTATTCCCTTGTAGAGACGTTTTTCTAAGCTAAGAAGTTGGCTGGACAGCTAAGAATTGAGGTCTCTTTCTCCCCAGGAACATTCTGTATGATCTCTTTGACTATATCGGGGTCGTCAGAGTATAAAACCTAGAGTTCTTGTTGAGCTGGGGAAGGGGAATTCCTTTCTTTTCTCTTTTCCTTTTTTTGTTTTGTTTTGTTTTTTGTTTTCCTGTTTCTGTTTTTGTTTTTGTTTGGCCTTTGGTACTAAGCAAGTGCCCTCAGTGTTAACTCATTGCTCATCTTGGCTATTAGGGAAAAAAACACTATTAAACTGGTACTGAACACCACGCTCTGACATTAGCCCTCAGACTAGCTTACTATGTCTCTAGAGAGCTTCTTGTAGCTTCCAAAGCCATAAGGTTGAATGTGGCCTTGAACCTGCTGGCCCTTGGTGCGATGCCAAGTTCTGGTGCCTTTGGTGTTTATAGATCAACTGGATGATTTGGGGGAGAGGTTATTCTGACAGGCTCTTTTTTTTTTTTTTTTTTTCATTTGGTGTGTGTGAGAGAGAAAGAGAGAGGGGAACCCGTGAACCTTGGGTTAATAGCTGATTGACCATTTTCATAATCTACTTGGTCTAGTTAGTTTAACTCGCTAATCCCACCCCCCAGGTGGCAGAGGTCTGAGCCCTGCAGTGGCCTGATCATTTTCACTCCACATTTGATTGCTGATCGATCTCCATTAAAGAAGGCAAAGATCTCACATAATCAGGGTGCCTTCTTACTACTTTGGTCTCTGGGCTGTCCAAGGGACCGGGAAGTCAGTAAATATTGATCTGGGCGATGAAGAAGTGAGTGCTTGTGAGTGTTATAAAGCTGGGAAGGAAAGTAACCCATAGGTGCTGAGTTTACCTGTTGATAAAAGAAAAACAGAATGAAAATCCAGATGTCACAGAGAGCTGGAAACAGGAGTGACCTGATCTTGAAGCAGCCCCTTACTCTCTAGGCCTGAGCTTGTCAGATGTAAATCAAGGGCTCTGGATTCCCGTGCTCAGCCATGTTTCTCCTGGCTCTGAAGTTCCACCAACTTTCAGTTATGGAGATCACATGGTTTGTACATCAGTTAGGAAGCAGAGGGTGGTGTGAGAGTCTGGAGGCCTTTGGTGACAATGTCAGATGTGCCTGTGTTCGGTGTCTGCCCTGAATTCCCCCAAGCTGGTGGCATGTTCGTGCTGCGCTGAGGAGCCCAAAAACAACACACCCACAGAGTCACCTAGAATTGGTACCATAGATGGAGAAGGGTCTCAGAAATGCTCCGTTCTAGCCCCCTCTGCAGGAACCAGGCTGGGAAAGTCTCCTAAGCTGTGGAACGTTAAAGACAGTGTGGGTCTAGAAGCTCTTTCTCCTAACATTTAAAGGAAGGTGGCATGGCCCTTGCTTCAGGGTTCCTCCGTTTTGTTCTGCACCAGTGGACTAACCCCAACCGCGGCCCACCATTTTGGGAAGTGTCAGTGATGTGAAGACATGCTTAGTACTAGACCAAATCTGGGCCACGCTGTCTCTACTGGAGACAGAGCGTTTCAGAAGTGCCTGAGCTACAGACCCCAAAACAATGGTCTTACTTTCATGTTGGAAGAAATACATTTTTTTGTTTTGATGACAGTGTTTTGTTTTTGTTGTTTTTAAATTTCAAGGCTTTTTTTCTCTAAGCCATTCATACACAAAAGTCAGGCTGCAGAGAAAACCTTCCTGAGCTGGCAGCAATGTGGGACACTGACCCTGTGCCTGCTGGGCCATGTTGGCAGGTTGGGTGTGGAGGGAGGGCAGAGCGGACCCAGCAGAATGCCAGCTGCTGCCCCTGGAGCGTTTGCCACCGTCAAGGGTGGTTGTGTCATTGGGGCCCCCCAGCCCTTGTGCAAAGCCTGTCTTACCTCCTATGCAAGACCAGTGGCCAGAGTGTACTTACTCGTTCCTGCCTTCTTTTTTTGCCACTGACTTCTCTCTTTGGTCAGCACTGATGGCTGAGCTCAATGACTAGCCACTGAGCAAGCTTAAAGATTGTTGACTCACATGTAGAATTATTATCAGCCAGTATCTCGCTGAGGGCTCTGTCTGCTCAGCCCCACTTGCCCAAATTTGGCACGAGAGTAGAAGCAGTTTTAGAAGAAGTATAGAGAGCTTCAAATAAATGTTCACAAGTTAAGCGGTGTGGCGGTGGGAAGGAGGTGGCCTGGGGCTTCTCCCCATGATACCCATCACCCTCTCACCCTGCACCATGTGTTAGACTCAAGAGATAAATGATCTGAGTGCCCTTGGGAATATGGCATCCTCTCCTAGAGAATAAAAATGGTAACAATCGCACACCATCTAGAATCTCTTTTTTATTGCAAATGAGGACCTATTGCTTTTCCATACCCCACGCTTTCCTATAAAGTTCATATCCCAACAGTCCTTGGGGCACACACACACACACACACCAGGACTCTATGTGTGTATATGATGTGTCTGTGGAGATGGAAACATATATGTAAAACTCCATTAGGTGTGGTCCTCTCAGATTTCATTATCTGGAAGTGTAAAATTTTCCTAATAATTTAGGATTTACTTCCTGAAACCATCTAGACTTTTTTTTTCTTTTTCTGTTGAGCTGTAACTGGCACACAACATTAGTTTCAGGTGTACAACATAAAGATTTGTTATTTGTGTAAATCGTCAAACAATCGCCGCCGTGAGTCTAGTCTTGAGATGAGAACTTGGAAGATCTATTCTGTTCTTTCCGTAACTTTCAAATAGACAACACAGTATTAACCGTAGTCACCATGCTGTACATTACCCCCCCCCCCAGACTTTTAATTTTGTTTTAATCTTTCTGGATTTCTTTTGATGAGAACCTGAGTGAAGAAGGGAGTGTTAGTCCTTTGACACCATTACCCAACCTGGCTACTCAGTGACCCATCGTGTCTGTCCTCTGTGATCATTTCTCAACATCAACAAAACAATGAGGCGTTTTGGGACATTTCTACAAGAGTGTAATTTAAATAAAAAGATAGTCGAATTTTGGTTTCACCCTCTGAAACATAGCACACTCTCAAAAGGGAGGCTCTTCTAAACTCCAGGTCTTGCCACGGTTGCCTCTGTTTCGTGTGCCCTACCCTCTCTTCCCCGTCCCTTCCTGCGAGGTGGCAGAGGGGCCTGGCCCCGACTTCTCTGACTGTCCCTTGCTTCCCATCTCAAGCCTTGGTGCACCCATCCGTGCAGTGCGTGAACAGGGCTGGGCAGGGCTGGGCGAGTGGGATGGCCTCTGCGTTCTCTGGCAGGCGCAGAGAAACCCCAGCGCAGCCCAAACCGGGACACCTTTGTAGTTGGCTCCTAGGTTCAAGGTGGGGCTCTGCAGTGCCAGCCCAGTCTGAGTGTGGTGGCAGATTTTGCTCCTGGACTACTCTTGGGTTTCTTCCCTTTGTTACTCTTCTTTCTCCTTCCTCTGGTTCTGGTGGTGTTTCTTATCCTCCTTCACACCATCCCCAACACACACACACACACACACACACACACACACACACACACTCAGGCAGGCACCTGGCTACAAAGCCCCTTTAATGGATCATGTGGAAATGTTGGGTTGCAGGTCCTGTGGGTTGACCGTGACCTTTCCCACTGAACCTGGCTTCATAAGTTCAACACAGCTGGAGAAGCAGCAGTGTCCAGGAGCCTGGCATGACTGGAAGGGGTACGGGGCAGCGAGGTCCACACTTTCATGGCATCTGACCCAGCATCCCGGGGGAGCTGAAATGGTCAGAACACACATCCAGGCGCTGGCGTTCGAACAGATGTGAACATGTATGTGGATCCGCCGATGTAATTACTGTAAAGTACATGAAGTACAGGTGGACAGTCCTGTTGAGAAAACTATCCCTGATGGGGACCAAAAAAATCCTTTTTTTTTTTTTTTGCCTACAATACAGCAAACCTTCCTGATTGGTGGGCTTGTTCCTAGTCTTGTCCCCTCTCTGTGCATCTCTGCTGTACTGTGTGGGTGTGGTCTTCCTAAAATGCTGATCTAATTATGTCCCTGCTTCTAACTGCCCTGTGGCGCCTCCTGTTTGTCCTTGTTTTGTTTTTATTTTGTAGTTTGAAAGCAAACAACACTCCAGATTGTCACTCCATTGCTCCATAATAAGGCAGATAACAATCTCAAGGACCCAAACGCACAGATCAGCATTACAGTTGTTTCCTACACCAGTAGATCTATAAAGGAGAACTAACTAATTATAACTGGAAGCTTGCTGGGTGATCTTGGAATTAGAGCAAGGGCACTTAATTCTGCATTTAAAATGTTAAATGGCATTAAGCTAAGCTTGCCAGAGGCATCCATCTCCATAATGGGAGTGCCTTCACAAAGGGAATGCAGAACTTGAAGTACTTTGGCAAGGACCTATGTCCCCTGGATGGACACTCCTTTCTCTCTCCTTCATTTACTGCCCAGCACCAATTCTGAGTGACATGTTCTTTCTTTGCAAAGGTTATGCCTTCAGCCAAGCCTTGCTCAAGCCTGGGAACCTTTCAGATTCATAAAGTGGTTTTGCACAACTTTTCTCTGAAATGCATTCATTTTACCGTATGAAATTTTACTTGTGATTAGCTTTTTTTAAAGTTATATTTGAACGTGATAAATGCAAACAGTGCAAAGAAACGTATCGTGAAAAGTTAACCCCTCTCACCTCTCAGCTTCCTAGAAAGAGTCTACTCACATACATGAGTGTATACATATGTCCTTTTTGTTTGTACATACATGAAAGCATACTATACCCACTGTCCTGCAGGTCGGTGTTTTATTTTGTTTTGTTTGCTTTTTACATAAAGCTGTATCGTAAAAATGTTTCTCCATCAGCACATGTACACCAGCCTTACTGTTCGAAGCCACTCAGTAGTCCATTGAAGGAATAGGCTTTTCTTCATTAACCAACCTCCTTTTGAGCAACCTTGATGCAAGTTCTTGCACACGTACGTGATTTTATCTATAGGAAAAGTTCCTAGGTTTTGAATTGCAGGGACATTTGTAAAATGTTTGTGATTTTTTACAGATACTGGCTGATGTGTCTGGCAAAGTAATCACATCATTTCATTCTCCCACCCAGCCAGGAAGCACCGGTTCTTCTATGGCTAAGCCATATTATTCGTTACCAAACCTTTTGACCTTTGTCGGTCCTATTCCTGGGCACTCGTATTCACTACTGCTTTATTTGACAATTCAGTAATTATGATCTGGGTTGAAAGTCTTCCTATGTGTCTGTAAGTCATTTGTATTCTTTTTCAGTGAACTATGTTTGTCTTATCCCTTAGCTATTTTCTTTATCTATTGGGTTGGTGGCCTTTTGAAAAGTGAATTCATGGGCACGTAGGTGGCTCCGTAGGTTGAGCCTGTGTCTGCGACTCCTGGTTTGTGCTCAGGTCATGATCTCAGGGTCGTGAGGTCAAATCCTGCACTGGGCTCCACACTCAGTAAGGAGCCTGCTTAAGATTTTCTTTCTCTCCCCCTTTGCCTCTTACCCTCGACTTGCACACTCTGTCTCTGTCTCTCTCAAATAAATAAATAAATCTATAAAGAAATGGATTCATAAACTCTATTTAACAAAAAGAAAATTTATATGCCTTTCCTAATGTTTTGCTTGTCTTCTGATGTTGGTTATGGCGTTTCTTCTTTTTGGTATGTTTTTTGTAGTATATTTTATATATTTTAATAGTAAATATATTGTATATTTTTGGGGGTAAAATTTATTATTTCCTTTATGGCTTCTGTGTTGTAAATGTGGCTACAAGTCCCCCCGCCCCCAAGAGTCTAAAAAAAGTAATTTTCTTCTACTACTTTCACTATTTCATATTTAAAGCTTTGCTCCATCTGGATTTTCAGCATACAAAAAGGAAGGTAACAAAAAAATAGTTTTGTGATTTTTTTCAAGATAGTTAATCAGGTCTCTTGGTGCTGTAGATTATATAATTCTACCTGTCCTCCAGTAATTTCAACTAACAATTTGGGCCATTTTAGGATCTATCCATTATGCTAATCAGTCTGTCTATTTACTTGTCAGCACTATACTTTTAATCTCCTAAAGCTTTATATTATTATTTTTTTTCTATTCAAAGTATTAGTCTTTCTCGCTAGTCTTTTTTTTTTTTTAAAGATTTTTATTTATTTGACAGAGAGAGATCACAAGTAGGCAGAGAGGCAGGCATGCACGGTGCGGGGGGGAGAAGGAGGCTCCTTGCCAAGCAGAGAGCCCAATGTGGGGCTCGATCCCAGGACCCTGGGACCATGACCTGAGTCAAAGGCAGAGGCTTAACCCGCTGAGCCACCCAGGCGCCCCTCGCTAGTCTTTTCTTTCAGAATATTCAATTATTTTTGCATGATCATTTTTCCATACAGACTGTAGGAATTGCTTGCCTAGCTCTCCCCACATTTTGTTGGTGTTTTAAATGAAGACAGCATTACATTTATATATTTAGGCCAGTCTTAATGAGTCTGAAAAGCACTGGATCCTCAAATTCAAACCTCTAGCCTCCTGTATTGCCTTTTCCTTTGTTCGGTGAGATAATACAACCTCTCTGAGCTTTGGGTTCCCCTGTTGGAGCTATGCTCTTACTGAACTCCCTGGCTTCTGCCTGGGACCCTTTCCCCTGCCTTCTGTCTCTGGCTAAATTCCCCTGCCTCCCTGCCTCTGGGCTGTGTCCCCACCCTGTGCTCTCTCCCAACTCCAGAACAGGTCACTTAGCGACATAAATGTGTGCCTGGCTTCCAATCAGTACACACCCCGAGGACATAAGTGGTATGAAGGTGAGGACCACGTGCATCTCGGTCACACTCTTCCCCAGCACCCAGCTCAGTGCCCTAGATCTCCGCCTCGTACATGGACTCGCGGACGTACAGACGTCGTGCGTGCACTCCCCTACACATCTATCATTGAGATTTCCAAATGAGAGCGCGTACTAGCTGTTCTTTGGGCTGTCAGTTAGGGAAATTTCTAGCCATGACTTTTTAGTCATCGGGTTAAGATATTTGTTGGAATAAGTAATCTTTATGGAATTAAATACCACAACGCTGGTTCATGCACAGTAAAAAAAAAAAAAAAAAAAAAAAATCAGTTCTCTGTAGAGAGGTAGCGTAGCTATAGCCGGAAAGGAAGAAAGGCAAAGCTTTGCTGGGGCAGGCATCTTGTGTATCCAACAGGAAGGAGGGACAGAGAAGAAATGGGAGGATGAGGGCAAGCAGATGACGAGAGGGGCACAACAGGCCAACTCAACACCAGAGGCAGATCCGGGGGAAAAGAATCACTCTAGGGACATCTGATCTCCAGCAAACAAATAGGTCTAATGAGAAAAATCTGTGGTTTTTCTGTTGTGTAAGAGCTAAGAATGGCTATCCCTGTGGCTCAGTTACAGTTTTCCCTGTGACTGCCTTTCTAGTGCTTCACTTACAAAGTGATTCTGGTGTGAGGTTGCAGATGTGATTTATCCTTCTTGTACAAGGCTGGTAGAGGCTGTTCATTTTTCTTAAAGGACTGCAGACATCAAGAGTATAACAAAGATAGTGTGTCAGGTCCAGTTGAACGTACCATCTGATACATATACTTTTGTATCTTTGCAATCAAGGTGCGTTGGGCTGATCCTTTGAATGTTTGGTGGGACTTCCTTTATATTTATAATAATTAACACTACCAGGCATCTCGAAATTTTGATCACTGTTTGCAAAACTGATCATAAAACAACTGATAGACATATGAGATTGGGAGGCTTTTAAAATAGAGTGGGGAAGTATATAGGTGAACAGATTGTGTTGAATAATCCAAAAAGATAATTCCCCCTTGAGATAAATAACATCCATTTATTTATGTTTATGAGCTGCAGTATGTTCATAATATACATACAAATGAAAATAGTTTAGACTCCATGTGTATTTTGAAAGTTAAATTTTTAAAAAGGAGTGAGCATTGTGGAACCAACACATGACGTTTACGTCTCATGAGAAAAGTCGTAGTTCTGGTTGAGTCGTTGGCTCTCATGATACACTCTGGGGTTGAATCCACCATTTCATTTATTCTTTCACGAAATTTCTCTCTCACCAATGAAGAGTGTCTTCTGGCATGTTCAGGGGCTTGAGCTTTTTTTTTTTTTTTTTGCCTCAGTCTACCCTAGAAAGTCTTTCCTCTCCTTTCATTGTGTTTTATAGCTACATACAGTTAAGGGGACAAAAGATACTCTGTTGACAAAGTCCTCTTTTCTCAGAGGTGGCTGAATTAGAGGACAGCAGTGGACTGTTTATACATATATGTGTTGATCGATTGGTCAATTCATTCATTTATTCAGTCAGTGAGTCAGTCAACAAATATGTTTTTGAACATGTCCTGCCCACCAGGCATTTTTCTGGGTCCTGGGTAACAAGACTGAGGCCAGCTCCCAATTTTATATGGCCTGTTGAAGGGCACCAGTGGGGGTCCCCAGTCAGGTCACCCCCCACCCTCCTCTCTTGAAGTTCTGGGGAGAGTCTAGCCTGTACATTAGAACCCCATCCACACCACCACAAACAGCAGCCCCAGACAATCCCTGTCCCCCACACTGCTGTCCCCAGGAGTGTGTCTAACAATAGCACGGCTACACCCTCGGGAGGACGGACTTACAGAGAAGGCCTGTATGAGCTCTGGAAGTGGACTCAGGGTTCTTGGGTGGGGAATTCTGGAATCCTCCTAAGTCCACCAGGAAAAGTGTAGGAGCATCCGGTCGGCCCTGTAGACTCACTACCTCATCTGGAGGAACTTGGCTGGAGGACCACCACAGAGAGAGCCACTGATGTCCCTAGACGCTGCCCAGAGCAAAGGGAAAATGCCTTCTGGGCCTCTGCCCTGGGGATCTGACCTCTGCCTCAGTGTAGTTTTGGGCTGGGATGGCTCTGGAATAGAGGGGGCTTATGCCATGGGAGTGTGCATGGGGGGAGGGCAGGGTACCCAGACTGCTCCTCCCGTTGCCGTGGCCCTCTCCTCAGAGGGATTGTCAAGCACAGGGCTCCATGTTTCCAGCAAGGACAGCGCGTGGAGATTCTCCCCCTGACCATATCATCAGCTTTGAGCTTTCACAGACCCAGAAAGACCGGCCAAGCCCAGATCTGTACCCAGCAGCAAATGGGGATTGTTCAACATCAGTAGTTACCAGCTCCCACCTTTCTCTTTTCCCCATACAGATTTTTAAATGTCCCCTGAAAGGTCTAGATCTGAATGCAATATTTTAAGAATCAGCTCATTATGGCTGAATATATATAGTTTTTTTGTTTGTTTGTTTGTTTGTTTTAGTGGCACCCTAGGAGGATCCTGGGATTCTGCAAACTGTGTCTAAAAGTCCCTTTCCTCATCATTTCTTTTCCTGAATTGAGAAATCACTGAAAATGTCTGTTGGCAGACAGAGGAGGGTCAACAATGTAATTTGTCATTTTCTTTAGGCCTTTGAGTCAGGGAGGGATGCAGGCTGGCAGGCAGGGTTCCTTGGTGGGTGGAGAGCCCCTCTGTGATGCTGGTCTGCCCCGCTACTTTGGATGAGTTACTCAAGTTCTCTGTGTCTCAGTTTCCCCATCTGTCAAAGGGGATAATCATAGAACCTATCTCATGGGGTTTCTGTGAAGTTAAAATGAGCTGACGCATGTAAAATGTTCATACCTACACATAAAGCTCGGGTGTTTTTATTTTGTGTGGGTCTCCTTGGCTATATTCTGAAGGACAGTAGGCTCCCCGGGGCTGGGAAAAGCCGGAGAATCTGCCTGGAGCATGGCACTGGGCAGGCGCTAGGGTTAAGAGGACAGAGGTAAAGGGCGTTGGCTCCCTTTAGTGCAACTGTTGCCCTTTTGCTTTTGCTGTGACTCTCCTGTGTGGGACCCGGCAGGCTCCACCGAGTGGGACACGGACCCTTGGTGTGCTGAGCAGTCCTGGCTCTGCTGTAGCTATTATTCAGGTCACGCTCTTTGTTCTGCAACTTTGTTTTGTTCCATAGTCCCGGTCCATTTTATTTATTAGGCTGTTGATAACAGCTCCCTGGGAGTCTGGAGGTCATCAGGTACTTTGTACATCATTTTCTCTTTTAACTGTCTCTCTCACTCTTTAATTGTAAAGCCTTTAAAAAGAAAGATCTTTTAAAACATTGTGGTGGAATAACATGAAATTTACTATCTTAACCATTTTTTATGGGTATATTTCAGAGGCGAAAGTTCATTCACACTTGTGTGCCACCTACCCTCCATCTCCAAAACCCCTTTCATTTTGCAAAACTGAAACTCTGTACCCATTAAACAACTCCCCACTCCCCTCCCTGCCGCTCCAGGCAACCTCACTTTTACTTTTGATCTGTGGTGAATTTGACTAACCTGGGGTACCTCAAAAATACACATCCTTTTGAACTGTGATGCATTCCTTGAATTAAAGTTTTTGTAAGAGATCTGTTTAGGATTTTTAGATGCACTCACACTTCCTTTCTGCAAAATAGCTTCTATGTATTGTGGCCTTACACAACCACTTACGACTGGGATCCCTTTTCAGCAGCGTCTTTGTAGTTTCACTCCAAAGAAAGTAATCTCTAACCTTCTATAAAAATGACTAAAGGTTAACATGTGAAGTGAAACCAGTGAAGATAAAATTGGAAGTGTTGCTCACATTCTATCGCTCTCCTTACTCCCACGGCCTATAAATGTTGGATGAAAAATTGTGCCAAAATCAAAACAGACCTTCACACAGAGATCCTAAAATTTTACCACTTGAATCATTCTCTTTTCTTGACGTTGTGCCTGATGCTCATTTTTCTCTGTGCCGTGCTTGATCTGTCCTAAAGCTGGAGCAGAAATATTAGTTCCAAAAATGCTCTTCGTATGGAATGATTTGACCTGACTGGAGGCCAAGAGCTTTCAGAACTGTGTTCTGTTGTGATTAGTGCTGACTTGAATGCTTCTTAGAATTCTTAAGGCCTGGGCTAATCATTGGAAGTTCTTCACTAGGCATAAGTGAAACATTGATTGGCCTAGAATAGCGGGGAAAAAGGAATAGACATGTTTTTTTTTTAAATGCAAGATAATTTATGCATCGGGTTGGAGTTGCAGGAAGATTTTGTGAACAGTCACCCTGAAACCTGAAAACATGGTGGATGAAATTATTTAATCCATTTCTTGAAAACGACTCCAGGTAATTCTGTAGTCTTGGCCTGCTGGTCATAATGGCCACTTCATTTGCATTGAATGAATGTTAGAAATGTCACGGTTATTCACTTTATCATCAATTGGAATACTGGCCATAATTACTTTACACAGGAAGGTCAATAAGGTAAAAACGAGAGGGAGGGAATAAGGAGTGAAAAAAGGGGCTAGGACTCCTAACTAACTCCAATGGTTGACATAGTTGCTGTAACTGAGCGCAACATTTGTTCTCAACTTCCTGGCAGTGAAAAGAGAAGCTCATTATTGATAAAGAGAATGCCTACTAATTCCACAGGAACATAGCTTTGTCTGGCACTATGTTCTGAAAGGAATTTCTTTTGCAGGGACAATGAGTGATGTAATTTGCGGCTTTTGTGAAACACACAGAAGGAGATTTCATTTTCTTCTTAATGAGAAAGCCAGTGACAGTTGGGGGAAGCGACAAGGACGTCAATTCTGCAAGGAGGCTAAAGTGGCCCCCAAATTTAATCTCCCAGGGCTGTCATTATAAAACTGGTGCCACATGGGAGCTCGGTCTGCCGTCCCCTTGGCTGACCAGGCTGACTAGAAGCTGGACGGCAGACGATTTGATGTTGTCCCTCTGACCAGAGCCTGGAAAATTTTAATCTCTGGTACTGGTTAAGGCCAGATCCATTCTCTTTGGAACTCAGACAAGCAGATGGAGGGGCTGACACCCTTTTACAAAGACCAAGCAGCCCAGCCTCTGTGCTCATCCAGGTGGAAGCTACCCTGTCCGCAGCTGCAGATGGGCTGGGAAGGTGCCGGCAGGCAGACCCAGACCAGCAGGGAAGCAGCCCTCCGATGGCCCCACAGTGTGGACAGATGCTCCATTGAGACCTTGGAGTTCCTTCCACACAGCACAGCAGATGTGGGTGTAGTCTAGAAGCTGCTAGGAGCACGTGTGACCAGATGGCTTCCCAGCCAGAAGAAAAGCCTGCTCAGGCTCCTGAGGTACCCCCCAACCCCGAGAGACCCGGCCCATCGAGGGCATGCCAGGATGCAGAGTGCAGCCCCAATCCCCCAGTGAGCCAACTCGTGTTTCTGGGGGTTTCATACTGACCGACATTAAACGATACCCGCCCACACTAAAAATTTTAGCTTGACTATGAACTTGAGCCCCTTTCTTGACAGTAGTTGACCGTCGGACCCTTTCCACTCTAGGGCTCTTCGTTTAATATGGTGAAACTCCGTCACAGTGAATGATTTTTACTTGTCTTTCCATTTACTCATGGTAGGTGGTTGTGACTTCTCGAACGCTCTGAGACCTAATGTGAACTGTGCAATGATTATTAAATTAGTTGGAAAGAAAACAGTGTGTTTTTGGTCAGGAAAAAAAAAAAAGCCCATATCCCTTGCTTCTCCTGGGGCTTATATTTACTACTCTATCAAGTATAAAATTAAACTTGGCTATGTTTCTGTCAGTTTCAGTTTTTAACAACAGAGGAAGTATGTAAAGCTTCTGGGACAGGTAGAAGGAACTTTTTAAACAAAAATGAGGTATTTTTGTTGTGGGCCTCTTTGTTGTTTTCTTTGACGAGACTCGTAGAGATGTCTGTGTGTGTGGAGATGACCTATCAGCGGAGGAGGATAATTGGAGCATTGACGTCTCAGGGGAGCATTAAGTCAGGTATCATAGAATCTTTCCATGGGTCAGTGAAATAGCCAAGATCAGCAGGAATGGGACCGACTGGAAATGTGCCCCAAACCTCCAGGGGTAGTGTTACTCAGCTCGTCCCGACCCTTGCCAGGAAGAAATGCTAGTCCAGTTTGGCGGACCTTCAGGTTGTTGTTGTTGTTTTTTTAAAGAATATGGAAATTCAAAATTCTAAAATGTGAAATTTTAGAAAGTTGGCGGCTAATAAGAAAATGTGAAAAAATAAAATAAAAGGACCCCACACTGACTAGATTTCGATCTGGACCACATGTGGAAAGTTGGCGGCTAATAAGAAAGTGTAAAAAAATTAAATAAAAGTAAGGACCCCACGTTGAGTAGATGTCGATCTGGATCTCATGTGATTTCTGTGACTTCTGGTCAGCTTATAAGGTTTACCTGTCACATGATTTGTAGGCTGGAGTCCAGTCATAAGTCTATGTGGAAGGCTATCCTAATAAGTCCAATTAAACTCACCTTTCCTGGGGAGAAGACCAGTATATTTTATATAGAAAGCCAACTTTAAGGTTTTTTTTTTTCATCATCAATTTCTCTGGTCATCAATTGTGGTGTTCCTTGGTGGCAACACCCTTGTTTCTCGAGAGAGAAGAGGGAAATGCTGTATAAATACTCAGAAACCCAGAGTGTAATTTTCCTTCATACCAGTTTGCTGCCGTTTTCTTATAATGTGTGTGCTGAAGGGAACAGACATTATCAAGTTTATCAAGTCTAAATGTCCTCTTTCCTGAGTGTGGGGACTGGAGGCAGGCGGAGAATAACCTCGGCAGCTGCAGGGTGACCAGGACAGCCCTGGAACCTCCGTCCTCTGCTGATTGTTGGTCATGACTAGCATTAATGGAGGTCCTCATATGGGACCTCAGATGCCCTCATGGGGCAGTCTTCTAATCTCCCCAATACCCTGACAGACAAGGCCACGGAGGAGTCCTGGGGACTTGCCCCAGGTACCCTCATCATAGAGCTCATAAGAGGTGAAGCTAGCGGAGTGCGTTTATCCCTCGCACGACTCCAAAGATGATTTCACAGCCACTTGAATTCCTAAATTCCTGGGGTAGTCAGGCTCTTCTAGGAAATTGCAGTTCCCAGAGTGTGGCATTGTGGAAAGATCTGCAGATTTCTCATTGATCACGGGTTATAGATCTATGCACAGAATGCACGAGAGCCTCCTGTAAAATGTCCTCGTGTCTCTCCATCGACCCTTGTTTTTAGGCCTTGATTACCTGTGAAGGTCCCTTTTGTAGACATTTTAGAAATGTTCTGTACCGAAGGTTCTGGATTTACATGTCCACAGCCCTCATGGTGTGATACGGTGGCCCTGAGCTCAGACTCTTCAGGCCGGTGTGCAGATCCTGTTCTGGCAGCTGTGTGACCTTGGGGAAGTGACCTGGCATGGTTCTGCCTCCATTTTCTCTTCTGCAAGGTGGAAGCAATCGGAACGTTCTCCTGGTACGATTGTTGTATCAAAGGGCACCCTTCATCCCTGGGTTCCCCAGTGCCTGGCACACAGCAATCCACTGAAGGGAATTACTGGTGTTCCTTTATGCCCATGGCCGAAAAGAAGTTGGAAGTGTTCATGCCACACAGCGTGCATAAGTAGGCTGTTTGAATTCAAGTTTTGAGCATGCCTACTGGGTCTTCTCTGCATTCATGTCTTCACAGTTGAGGTGATGCACCCTCTCCTAAGAACGGACCAGTCTACTGGTGTATTCTTGTAAGCATAGATTGAGACATTCCTACCTGGAGTCTTGCTTTGGTCCATCAAAGTATTGCTTGCACCTGCTCAGGGATTGACTTTCAAAACTTTCAGCACTTTTGCTGAGAAACTGAAGCTGCCTTGCATAGAACCCAGAGACCACGGGCAGTAGTTTTTAAGGATTATTCTATTCCTTATGAAAGAAATCTTCTGGTAAAGAGGATCCCGTCCACATCAGCACTGAAATGCCTCACCCCATGGCTTTAGGCCTGGGTGCATATCGTAATCTCATGAGGCCATATGAGTTCTACTTTTATTAGCTTGCTTATTTGGTAGTGGCATGGGGGTGCTGTGGAAGGTGGCCCGGGTAGCAGGAAGTGATTCCATTTGGAAGAGTGGCCATTAGAAATATTCACTGTTGTTTCCCTTTCTTTCTAATGTGTTGCCAAAGTACAGTTCAGGCAATAAAGTCTAAGCTAAAGGGAAATTTTACTTTTGAGCAATACTGCTGTTGAGCTAATACACACAAAGACAAGATGCATTAAGGCCACTCTTTGTTCCTTTGGAAGATTACCTGTAGGAATTATCTGGTAGGGCTGTTCAAGCCAATGTGAAATCTTTTCAAATGGGATGAGTACCCTTTCCAGGAACCTGTAATTCAGAAATGTTTCTGTGAATTTTGCCTAAAATTACCTCTTCTCTCTTCTTTTCCAAAAAAGCCACCCATATGCTTTTTGTTAAGCATAAGGGGAGGAAATTCTTTACCCTCCTGAAAATGTTTTAATGAAGGTCCTGGATGTCAAGTTGAGACTGGAGATGCTTTGGAACTAAATGGCAAATAGTATGGACTTTGCTTATGTTCGTGTTCTTTACCTTTCAACTTTCTGGTCCCTTCACAAGCCCTGACCTCCATTTAGGCCTCTCCTGACCTGCCCAGTCACATGTTGTAATTCCTTCCACTGTGTCCTCTCAGCATGCTTGGACCTCTGCTTGGACTCTTCTCTTATCTGCTGATCAAATACTGTGGCAGTGACCACTGTCTCTCAGAGGACATCTCCTTCAAAGTCAAGGACCACTGGATCTGAAGACTTTTTTTTTTTAAGGTTTTGTTTTTATTTACCTGACAGACAGAGATCACAAGTAGGCAGAGAGGCAGGCAGAGAGAGAGGGGGAAGCAGACTCCCCGCTGAGCAGAGAGCCGATGCGGGGCTCGATCCCACGACCCTGGGATCATGACCTGAGCTGAAAGCAGAGGCTTAACCCACTGAGCCACCCAGGCGCCCGGTATCTGAAGACTCTTGCAGGCCATTTCTAGTCTTAATGTTCTTGAGACTGAGAGGGCCAATGGGAAATCAATGCTCCTCTTCTAAGGGTGATCAGTTTTCATCATTACAAAAATTCATTGGTTTAAATATGTTGTATGCTTGCAATCTAAATTTGCTTCTAGATTGGACTAATTTTGCTTTTGAAATTGGCTCTCCATCCTCCTCTGTTAGTGTCTACTGTTTTTACTTTGTTTCTTTGCTTTGTACCTGATTGTTTCCTGTTATCACACATGTGTGTTTATGTCTGGTCTTTCTAATGGGATAATAAAAACTCTCAAGTGGGGAACCTGTGGATCTGTTTGATTGCTTTAAGTCAACGACATCCCAAGAACATCAGCTCTATGCTAGGAAGCGAGATGCAGTGAGATAAATAAGACCTTTCCCTCTGAGGAGTTTAACAGCTCAGTTGGGGGTCAGGTAGGTTAAGAGAAAAATACAGTTGTGGGTACAACTTCATTCTCCCTAATTTTTTAAAAAAATATTTTACTTATTTACTTATTTATTTGAGAGAGACTGAGAAGGAGAGCATGGAGGGAGAATGAGAAGGAGAAGCAGACTCCCCAGTGAGCAGAGAGCCCGACGTGGGGCTCGATCCCAGGATCCGGAGATCCTCAGGATCACCTGAGCTGAAAGCAGACACTTAGTCAACTGAGTCACCCAGGCACTCCACATTCTCTCTAATTCTTAAGTACAAAGTTAAGAAGTACAATAAATGCTAACAAAAAAAAAAATTGGTTGCCAACTGATGGACTAAAAATGTTCTGATTGGAAAAAAGTCTTTTTGGTGTTTCCCCAAAATCAATCAGTATTCTAAGTAATGTAGAGTCCCAGAATAGATTTGGGTGAATTCATTGAAAAACCCCTTAAATATGCGATTCAGCTTTTCAGGCAACAGGCAGTGATTCTGGTATGTAGCAAAAGTGAAAAGCAACTATTAAAACAACCCTCATAATATGAGGTCCTGTATGTAGATTCAAGAAAGAAGGAAGGCATATTTGGGCAAAACAGGAGGGTTGGAGGCCAACGATGATTCTAGACAGATCACTGATGGAGGGTTGGGCCATAAGGCCTGGGAGGCCAAGGAGTTAAATAGAGAAATTCTGAAGGAGTACCAAATTAACCCAAACCTACTATGTCTGCATTTAAAGACTGATGACTTGCCTAAAAGAATGAAGGCAGGGTCTGCAGGTTAGGGCGGCAGACTTAGTTGTCGGTGAAGAACCCAAACTGCTAATTCATGAGATTCCTTATCAGACGGGTGCTGGCACGTGGACTCTGGGCTGACGTCTTGTACCTTAAAACGCCTGGGGCCTACGGTTTTGTCGGAGAAGTTAGGGGTCATCATGGAGTGAAAGCTCCGAGGAAGGTCTGTGCCCCAAATGCCAGGCTTTCCCACTGCTTTGAGGGGAATGAAGCACTTCTTGGTTTTAATAAAACCCTGGGCTTTATTAAGCCAAGTTTGACTCAGTCAAGAGCCCTCGGAGTTTTGAGGCACTTTGGAGTCAAAACCTGGCCTGGATGTGTGTCTTCTAGTTGTGTGCCCTTGCCTCTGCTTTCTCTCTCCCTCTCTCCCTCCTACCCCTGGCTTGGTCCCTGCAGCTGAGGGCTCCATGCCTGGTGTTGCCAATATCCTGCAGGAGGCACGTGGAAATCACCAGTAGGGGGCAGTCCAACATGCTCCTTAATCTCCCGGGCTCTGGGGCCAGGAGCAGAAGGCTTTCAAGACTGTCTTGGGGGTATGTGAAGCCTGGGGGGTATGTGAACACCTTTTAACCCCGAAGCCCTGGGGTCCAGCATCCCTGTGGTCACTTTACTTGTGTGGCTTTCTTTGTCTGTCTTTTTCCATTCCTCTCTCCCTCCCTTTCTTCCTTCTTCCCTTTCCCCTTCTTTCTTTTTTCTTCCGAAGTTTAAAAATTAAAAAAAAAAAAAAAATGCTTCTTGTACTTACATTCAGAACTGGCATGCTAGCATTTTGTCTTTTTTTGTTACAAGTCTTTTCTCTTTTAATAAGAAATAGTTTTCTAGTTTAATAAGATAAATAGTTAGAACCATCCTCCTTTCCCCAGGTGGGCTTCCTGCAGTCTTCTTTTTATGCTTTACAAATATCCTTGACTGTGAGCATTATGCAGTGTTGTTTTCTGTGTATTTTTTAAAGTTCACATAAATCATTATGTATCATATGTACATATCAGCGTGCGATTTTGCTTATGTAGCCTTCTCACTCAGCGTGATGAACTCTTCCTACTCAATACAAGATCTGGTTCAACTTTAAACCTTATTTTTTTTCTGTTTCTTTTTAAATGTTTAAAAAAACTTTAATTCCAATAGAGTTAACATACAGTGTACTATTAATTTCATGTGCAACATATGGTTCAGCATTGCCATGTATCACCCATGTATCACGACAGGTGAACTCCTTAATCCCCGTCACCTATTTCCCTCAGCACCCTCCCACCTCCCCTCTGGTTGTTTCCCGTTTCTTTCTCCGCCCCCCCCCTCCCCCTGGGTTTTTTATTTATATAACTAATCTTGAACTCATGACCCCAAGATCAAGAGCTGCATGCTCTTCCAACTGAGCCAGCCAGACACCTCCTCTGTTTCTTAATTGATGGACACCTGGGTGGTTTCTGACTTCGAATTCTGACTGTATTACAGTGAATATCCTTGTACGTGTGTGTGTGTGTGTGTGTGTGTGTGTGTGTGTAAGAATTTTTCTCAGGTAGAATACCCAGAGATGGGATTACTGGGTTGTAAAGGGTGCTGATGTATCATTTTCCAGGACAAACTACTCTTCAAAGTGATTGTACCAAATTACACTCCCTCCAACAATGTAGGAGAAATCCCCACATCCTCGGAAATGCTTTATATGGTCAGACATTATTTTTTTAAATATTTTTAAAAGATTCTATTCGTTTGAGAGAGTGAGCGAGAAAGAGCACAAGCAGGGGTAGAGGGAGAGGGAGAAGCTGACTCCCCACCCCACTGAACAGGAAGCCTGATGTGGGACTCGATCCCAGAACCCTGGGATTATGACCTGAGCCGAAGGCAGATACTTAACAGACTGAGCCACCCAGGCGTCCCTATATTGTCAGCCTGTAATTTGCACTTCGGATTTCTTGTGGGGTGAGCAGTTTTTCATCGGTTTCTTGGCTACTGAGGTTTCCCTTCTGTGGATTGTTTGTTATTACCTGTACTGGTTTCCATTCTAACCCTGTGATTCCTCACTTCGAGGTAGCTCAGGAAAGTCTCTTGGCCGCGGGGGTAGAATGGGAGATAGCAGGCAGCTGTATTGTGGGTATGTCTGCAGATGGTAACTTATGAAGGGCAGTTCTTGACTTCTGGAGGGCACTTACCCACCTTTTAATCCAGCTCATCTGTTAGTTTTTCCCTTCTAACTAGGAGAAACCTTCATGATTTATGCAGAGTATTCCTGCCTCCACAGTAGAAAAGTATTCTCTGGTGACCATTTTTCATAATTTCACATGGTTCTTTTGATGGTTTTCCACACAATCTTCTGTCTGGCCTTTGATCTAAGAACCGTTAGGCTTTGCTTAACGTCTGACATATTTTCATCTCGTGAATACTGTGAATTTACCACTGATGAAATTTATCTCCTTTTCCTTCTTTTCTAGGGTTTCGGTGACTAGAAAGCTTAGAATTAAGCCTGTGACCCTTTACTAGCAGCATATGTATTTTGAACCTAATTCCTAGCTCTGTTGATATCTCTGCCCTTTTCATTCTTCTATGTCCTTCATTTTAATTTATGTTGGCTCATTGTTTTTTATGAATACAACTGGGGAGTTTTTTCAATGAAAAATCTGATGAAAAATGAAATTAAAAAAACAAAGGCCATCAATAACTAAAAGAAAAGTTAAAGATAAATTCTTTGTGTCACAGATGTTGACTAAGAACCTGTTGAGTATCAGGCCCCTGCCATAAGCATGGAGGACACAGTGATGGTCTCACCAAGAGATCTGAAAAACTCTTAGATGATTTCAGAACAGTGACAGATACCATGCTAGCTCAGCTATAAGGCAAGAACAGGCTTCTCTGGAAGTCCTGGCTGTGACTGCAAAGGAAACCATGCCCTTGCTATCTGCCCCTTTTGCTGCCAATTACATGAAAAAAGGATTAATATTCAGGGGGTCTCTGGAATGAAGTTCTTATTGGGAGATAATTGAGAAGAGGGAGGTCACTAAGGTCTCTATTGAAAATATTAGTGGAATAATTTAAATAACCTGAAGTGTCATGATTTAGAAACATTTCATAAAAGATCTTGATGTTGAAAATTGTTTGAGCACTAGGTTGGAGTCTTAAAAGTGTTTCCTTCCAGCGTAGTAGAAAGAGCAGGGAGTGAATCCTTTCTGTGCATCTATTTAAGTGCCAGACCCTGGATATCAGGGAGAACCAAGATCTTTGAACAGAAGACGCCTCCTTCTATCTTGGAGGTTGCTTTTTTTTTTTTTTT
>PISX010015111.1:0-50722 GCA_004024625.1 Mellivora capensis | reverse complement strand
ATGGATGGATGGGTGGATGGATGGGTGGATGGGTGGATGGATGGATGGATGGATGGATGAATAGATGGGTGGATGGGTGGATGGATGGATGGATAGATGGATGAGTGGGTGGATGGATAAATGGATAAGTGGGTAGATGGGTGGATGGATGGATGGGTGGGTGGGTGGATGGGTGAGTGGGTGGATAGGTGGATGGATAAGTGGTTGGTTGAATGAGTGGATGGATGGATGGATGGATGGAAAAGTGGGTAGACGGGCAGATGGATGAGTGGGTGCATAGATATCTTGTTCTTATCAAAAAGTACCATCATCACAAGGCAGTATAAGTAGAAAAGAACTTTGGATTCTAGGTTGGAGAGGTCACTGGGAATCACAGAAGAAGCAGGGCTTGAGTCAGGTATGTCGGGAGAATGTCAGGAAGGGACTGAGGACTAATATTTCTCTGTACTTTGACATATCTAAAACTCATATGACCCTGATATAATTACCTGAACTTTGAGGATGAAGAAACTGAGGTTCAGAAAGGTGGACCAGCTAGCTGAGGTCACAGAGCCAGAAAGTGGCGGCCAGGATGGAAAAGCAGGTCTGGCTGATGCCAAGGCCTGTCTGGTGGCTGTCCTCCTTGCCTGCTGCCTGAGACCCTCCGTTGGCAGTGTCAGAGAATGAACCGGGAGGACAGCAGTCTCGAAGTCCCATCCTGGCAATGCTCAGGGCCCCCTGGGAGGCCCAGGCCGGAACCTCCCCACCCCTCGGAAACTCCTGTCAGTGACCTGACAGCTGTATTCCACTGGCCGGCCACAGCTGCCACTGGGGCCCTTGTTTCTGATGCTGAATGTTCCACCACTTTTTCCTGGCACCCCAGGCCTGACGGCTGCTCAGGAAAGCTACTGTACTTGTGAGAAAAGTGAGGTCAGCGCATGTTTCCATTTACTCGGAAAAGGAAAACAAAAACAAATATTCTCGCTACTGAATGTGCTTTTTATTCAGTAGAATCCATCCCCAGAAGACTTAATTTATGGTTCACCCATGTGTCCCTGAGCATATTCACCAGGGGACATGGTGGGGGAAGACTGGAGGGGCTCGTGGCTCTGGCTGTATCCTGGTGGGAGCTTCAGGTCCTCGAGCAGAGAAAGGGCCAGAAAGTTAGGGAGAAGAGGGTGGGTCAGGATGGCAGAGAGGGGGCTCAGGCTTGGGGGACAGACAGGATGGCGCAAAGGAGCAGGGACTTGTATTTCTGCTTTGCACATGCTGTTCTGATGGTCTGAATACCCTCCTATTTTTTAGTCTGGCAAACTCCTACTCAGTCTTCAAAGACCTGCTCCACACTTCCTCTGGGCAGAGTTGGCCCTAGCTAGTTGGAACTTGGGAAGGTCCGTGTTCATCCATCGAGGGGCGGGCCACCTGGTATGTCCCTCTCTAGAGTGTGTGCTCCTCAAGGCAGGGACGCTGGCAATGCACTTCTGCAAGGCATCCCAGGGCCTGGCACACAGTGAATGATGAGGGAGTGAGAATAAGAATAAGCCTGGGGCAGGAAAGAGTGTGGGCCTCAGAGGAAGGCCAGTGGGCTAAAGGAGCAGTCCATCAGAGCTAGTTATGGGGCTTGTGTGATTTGGGGGACCAGGTTGAGGATGTATGTTTTAATGGTGGGAAAGGAGGCATGGCTGGGTACAGGGTGGGGACAGCTGGAAATCTCCCTCCTCAGGTTACTGATGTAAACACCCAGGCTTACCTCTCATCTCACAAATAGAGACATGAGACCCAGCAGAGAGCTGCTTTGTTTAACTCATGCTTACCTGGTGCCCCATTCACACTCCCACCGTCCTCAGATGCACCCCAACCCACTCTGGGTCCCTGCCTCTGCCCGCTTCCTCCCCTTTCACAGGATGCGGGGGGGTTCTGCTCTGCTGTTGGCATTTAGTGGGCATGAGATGCTCACAGCTCGAGATGCCACTCCTTCTTCCCATGGAGCCTCAATTTCCTCATCTATGAAACCAGGGTTGCTCTTGCTACCTTACTGGGTCAGAGATGAGGTTCTATACCTGAAGCTCATGGCACAGTGCCTGGAACAGAGTGAGCGCTCGGCTCCTTTATTTCTTCCGTAGTCTGTGTGGTCTTCTTCTTCTCCTCTGACTGTAAAGTTGACACTCCTCCCCCCGCTGACCCCACCCCCAGTAAAGTTCTGTCCAACCCTGGAGTCTTGCTGGCCACTGATCAGACCTGTCCCCATCCTCTGTGTCCATAGCAGCCTCATGACCCTCATGATGTATGGCTTGGGTCATACATGGGTGTCCGTTGGCTGCCTGCCCCATCCCCTCCACCCCTCCATATCAGAAGTGCTGGGAAACCTGACTTCATTTATTTTCATACATGAGAGGGGGTGCGGAGGGGATCTGGAGGGTCTGGGAGAGCAGGGAAGGATGCTGGGGACCTCAGGACCTTCTTGTCTCCTGGTCTTCCCAGGTCTGGCTCTGGGTCCAATGAGCAGGAAAGGCCAAAGCTTCAGCAAAACCCACTGACACACTCATGCCCCCACTGGGAGCTTCAGAGGCCACACTGGCCACTCACAGTGGATGAAGTTCCCCTGTCCTCCTCCTCTTCCCCCCCAGCATGTTCCATCTCTGGAAGCTGGGGAAACGTCACCTATAAATTACTCTCCTTCACAGACAGTGCGTTTTTCTTTATGAATCATGCAGGATCCGCCTCCGGCCTCAGTGTGTGTAAAACAACAAATCAGAAGAAATTTGACTTGACCCAAGCAGGGAAATTTCCATCCATCACAAGAGGAAAATGTTGGAGGAGCAGGGAGAGGCCCGAGAGCTGGTGACAGCCTGAGGGGGATGGTTGCAGAGCCGGGGGCCCAGCCTGGGCTCTCTGGGGCTCCGGGGTGGGTGGGAGACACCAGCAGGCTCCAGCAGGCTCTGGGGCAGCAAGAACCCCCCTCCGCAAGTTCTTCTGCATGTCACCTGGATACAAGTTAACCCTTCCTACCTTGCTGCTCCTGCTCTTCCTTGCGGAACTCCCCATAGCTCCCCAAGCAGGCCACTTCCCGTTCCTTTATACCTCTTGCCTTTGCGTATGCTGTTCCCACTGCTGCAAACAACAGTCTTCTCTTCCAAAACTTGAGTCATGGGCACGCCCACGGCGATGTTTCCTGGACCCCTCAGGCAGAACGGACTGCCTTCTTGAGTGCCATTGCTCTCTTGAGTCAGTGAAGTAATCATCCCTGTTCCTATCCCCCCCCAACTCCCATGCGCAACAGGCTGAGTGTTCCAGGCTCTTACAGATACCTGTCTCTCTACGTGGCCATTATATAGCACAGTGTGGGGATCTTGCCTATGTGTCTTTGGCTTTATCCGCAGAACTTCGCACACAGTAGGTGCTCAATGAATAATTATTGGACAAATCCCCGGGACCCTGCACAGAAGGTGGCATATGCTCGGTGATTCTCTGACTTGTCAGAGGTCCCACTCAGGGCCCGAAGCATGCTGGGGCTAATGAACGTAAGCTGGAATTGACAAGCAGGCAGTCGCATGTCAGGATGGGAGGGCTTGGTTCTTTCTGCTGGAGGCACTTCTGGTGGAAACTTTGGCTCTAGCTGCCTGCTCCAGCCCAGGAAGCCGGCTGACCCAATAACATTCACCTTCAACTCACTCATAGCCTGGTCCATTGTCTGCGCCCCAGTCTGCCACACTGAGGCAGTGACTTCACCTGGGCCAGGTAACTGGGTCACACCATTTGGCAGTTCAGGGAACAGGATCTCCATGAATATGGCCTTCGGGTCCTCTCCTGAAACTCTGAAGTCGGATATACGACACTGCCTCAGTATGCTCATATACATACACACATAGTCCCCCACCTCTCTCTCTCTCTTCTCTCTCCCCTCCCACCTCTCCACATTAAAGGCCCTACCTGACATCAGAGCAGAAGTTTACCTTGGGCGGGGGAGGGGTGCAACATGGGAAATCAGACAGGTCCAGGGAAAGGGGATGAGGGTGGTTCAAAAGACTTGCCCCCTCAGTTCCCTAGGATGGAAGATGACAGACATAGGCCCTGTTCTGAAAGGTTCCAAACACATATTTAACTAGAGGCTCCAGTAGAAAGAGCACTAAATTATGAGTCTGCAGACCTGCGTTCTGGTCCCAGTGTTGTCATCAGTTTGCTGTGTGACCCTGGAGAGGTCTTCATCCGTCTCTGGTCCTCTACTTTTTGTTTGGAAAATACTGATTAGGCCTGTTGTATATTGTTGGCTTCCTCATGCCAGCCACAGCGCTGAGCTCTTTGGGTCTTCTCCTCATCATTGCATCACAGAAATCATTACTATCCTTATTTTTCAGATGCAGGACTCAATTCACACACACCCAGACGGGGTGGAACTTGATGCCGGAGGCACACTCTATCTAAGCCACAGTGCCATGGTGAGGGGCTTGGAGTACTTCATCCCTAACAGCCCTCCATTATAGTTGTGCTTGTAGAGACTTGCAAGTCTTGGTTGACTGGCTTTGGGGCCCCTATGCTCCATTCTTCCAGAACCCTGTGCTGACCTCCACACCACTCTCCACTGGGGCAGCATGACCTGTTTACCTGTCTCTCTGCTGGAGTCAGCACTGGACAGCTTGCGGGCTAGTGGCTGTGTCCTTCCAACATCCTACCCAGGGACTTTGGAGGATGCATAGGAGGGGCTGGAGAACTGCTTACTTTCAAGGCGCAGAGCCAGACGTAGTCGAGGGTGAAGAGAGGGAGTTGGCTAAGAGGACGTGCTCAGTGGGCTCATTAGGTTTGCTTCACTCTGAGAACCTTGACCTTGACCCATCCCCACCCTTCCGCTTCCTACTGAGACCTGACCTCTGGCCCTTGGCCCCAGCCAGTGGCGCCCAGCGTGGATCATTTTTTAAACTCCCCTCTGTATTTCAAAACTATTTGCAGTCTTAATTAAATAATAATTAGTAGCGATCATTATTTTAATCATTAATAAAGAGAATAAATTTTGCCTTTAAAAATAGTATTCATATTCCCAGCTACTCCATGTACGAACTGAAATTTGACTTACACAAAATCGCATCTTGCCGTTTACACTCTCGCATGTTTTAAGTTTGAACTCTAGGTTGTCACCGAGAATGAGAGAATTGGAGTGGCTCCCAGGCTGTTTCTTCATCTCCGTAATCACTCCACTATCACCGCTGAAACACGGGGATATACACGTAGTGCCCTGGGCTGTGGATTCGGGCCAGGCTCAAAATGAGTTTGAATGATTCCGAAAAGTTAGAAACTGGTCTCAAAATGGACCCATGTGTCAGGGGAGCTCTCCAAACCGACTTGCCTGTAGAATGTCGTGTTTATTAAAGTCTAAGTAATAAAAATGTGCTAATAGGAAGCTTACTTCACATTTGCTTATTATTAAAATTCAACAATAATGGCAACAATTCTTTAGAACTAAGACTAACAAAAATTTCTTTTTGGGAGGGAGCAGTGTTTTATCAGTGACATTGTTTAAAACTGCCAGCACATGGTGATAAAAAAAGCACATCGGCTTGTAATCAGTTTCAGCATTGTTTGTCAACTTGTCAACTCCCTGCAGACAGCGTGCCCCTTATTTCCCGAACCTGGGGCTGATAGAGGCTCAACGCTGTCTTTGGTCGGCCCCTGCCTCCTGCCAGACTCTGAGATTGTGCCACAGTCTCCGCACCAAGGTCCTCTTCTCTACGGTCCAGGCACCATCCCACTTGCCTTGCACAGGATCCTTCAGTGAAAGTGTGGTGGGCAGCAGGCAGAAAGCAAGGGCTGGAGACTCAGAGGTGACCACGGCCATTTGCATAGGTTTTCAGTGATGCAGAGTGCTTTACTACCTTCTCTTCAAGAAGGGATTGAAATACACTCCTGCTGTGCCTGCATCCTCCCTCGAGGAGGACCCCAATCCCCACAACCATGATGTAGAGATGGACACACTCTCTGTAAACCCCTGGGTAATTGTCTAGTGAGGATGCAGACTTCAGGTTGTTCTGCAGGAAACACAAAATAACCGTCTTTATTAACAACAGTAAAAAAGTGCCATGCAGATTGCATGACCTGCTAGGGGAGACAGGTTAATAAACAGGCCTTTCCCTGCCTAGCCTGGGAAATGTTATCATCGGTCCAAGGAGTTGAGCAACTTCAGGGTTGGGGACCCTGACCTAGCCTGGAAGAGCAGAGAGAGCTTCCTGGAGGAGGAGGCGACACCCAAGTTGACAGTTTAGTCAGACCTGCTGAGAACAGAAACAATGATCACAGCTTTGGTGAGCACTTACTATATGCCAAAGATTATGCCAACATTTTCTTTTAGTCTATTTTGACACGGAGCTGTATACAATTAGATTCATTGTAACAGCTTAGTTCATAATGTACTGTCATTATTGATCCATAAGTGGTCCTCTTTTATTTAGTTTATTTTTAATTATACAAGGAACAGCATGAGTCCAATACCTCACCCACAGCACTAGCGTATTATCACCAATCCATATTTTTCTATACGTTCCTCTCTCGTCCTGTCTTCCTGCTTCCCCTTGGATAGAACCAATATCCTGATTTTTGTGTTTGTCACTTCCTTGCTTTTGAAATACATAAATTCATAGTTTTGCAGAAACATATATGCCTTAACAATATGTTGTTTAGGTTTTCTTGTTTTATTAAACACGTGTCTCAGAAACCCAAGACGTGTTTTTTATCTTATGACATATGTATCTAAAGTGCATCCATGTTGCTGCATGTAGTGGGGGCTTAAATTCATTTGAACTGTTGTAAAATCATCATCTGTGTGTATCCACAACTGATGTGTCCTTCCTCCTGTTGTTGGGCATCTAGGTTACTTCTAATGAGCTGGGTCTATCCCTGGGATGGGAATTACTGGTGTGAAAATGCACAAGGTTCAGTTTATAAGATAAAGCCAAATTGATTCCAAAATGATTGCATCATCAGATCTTACTTCTCATCAGCAGTGTCTCTGGATCCACCCATCTGCAGAACCTGGTGCTGTGCAAATTTTTTAATTTTTGCCAATTTAACAGTAGCCTTAATTTGCATTTTCCTGTTACTAATGAGCTTGGACATCTCTCCGTATTTTTAATGGCCATATGTATTTCCTCTTCTCTGAAATGTCTTTTTCTGTCCTAGCCTATGTTCAAAACGATTTGTTATTGATTTATAAAAGCTCTTCACAGTTTTTGATAGTTTCTCAGTTGCGCATGTTGTAAAAACTTCTAGTTTATGGCCTTTTAACTTCCTAAAGGGTCTTGATTTATAGAACTCTTAATTTTGACATAATCAGATTTATCAATCTTTTCTTTTATGGTTAGTGCTGGTGTTCTGTTTTAAAATATTCACCTACTTTTTAAAAAAGATATTATCTATTTAAGAGAGAGAATGAGAGAGAGAGAGAGAGAGAGAGAGAGGTGAGGGGCAGGTGGAGGGAGAAGCAGACCCCCTGCTGAGCAGGGAGTCCCATGTGAGACTCAATCCTGGGACTCCCAGATCATGACCTGAGCCCAAGGCAGTCGCTTAACCAACTGAGCCACCCAGGTATCCCTCATCTAGTTTTTAAAAGAAAAGGTCTTGAAGTTTTGCTTTGACATTTAGCTCCTTAATCTATCTGAAACTGATTTTTGTATGTTATATGAGGCAGGGATCTAGTTTCAGTTTCTTCATATGGGCAACCAGTTCTCTAGCTCCATTCATGGTCTCGTCCCCCTGCGAGACCACCACCAGCACATCTGCGATGTCACATCTGCTGAACAGTTAAAGTCCGTCACTGGAGTTTTCTGCGCACGTACTATGCTATCTACAGATACAGACAGTTTTACTCTATCCTTTCCTTTCTATGCCCTTTTTTTCTTTTCCTAAACTAGGATTTCCAAAATGATGTTGAATAGGGGGTGAGAGCAGACATCTTTGCTGTGTTCCAGATCTTATAGAAAAGAGCACGTTCCTCAGTAATAAGCATGAATTTTGCAGTAGGTTTTTTATTTCTTTATAGATGCCTTGTATCAGTCGGAGCAACTTTTCTTCCATTTTCAGTTCACGGAGATTTTCTTTCTTTTAATAAATAAATGAGTGTTGGATTATATCAAATGCTTTTCTGTATTTACTAACATCTTTTTTTATTTTAACTTAAGTCTTTATCTTTTGGATCAGTTTTAGGTTCACAGCAAAACTGAGGGGAAGGTACAGAAATTTCCCGCATACCCCCTGCCCTCACACACGCACAGCCTCCCCCATCACCCCTACCAGAATGGTCCATTGGTTACAACTGATGAACCTCACCGGCAAACTGCAATCAACCAAAATTAGTAGTTTCCATAACAGTTTACTGTTGGTGTTGTGCATTCTGTGGGCTTGGGCTAATGTAGAATGGTATGTACCCATCACTATGGTATCATACAGAGTAGTTTCACTGCCTTAAAAATCCTCTGTTCTCTACCTGTTCATTCCTCCCTACTTCTCCCCCAGCCCCAGACAAACTACTAATCGTTTTACTATCTCTGTAACTTTGCTTTTCCCGGAATGTCGTACAGTTGGAATCATTGAATATATGGTCTTGTTCAGATTGGCTTCTTTTACTCAGTAATCCGCATTTACGATGCCTCCTTGGCTTTTCATGGCTTGGTGGCTCATTTCTTTTTAGCACTGAATGGTACGTTACTGTCTGGATGCACTACAGTTTTGTTTATTTGTTCGCTTACTGAAGGACATCTTGGTTGCTTCCAAGTTTTGGCAATTATGAATAAAGCTGCTATAAACATGTGTGTACAGGTTTTTGTGTGAACATAAGTTTTCAGTTGCTTTGGGTAAATACTAAGAAGTCCAACTGCTGGATCATATGGTAAGAGCATGTTTAGTTTTGTAAGAAACTGCCCAGCTGTCTTCCAAAGTGGTGGTATCATTTTTCATTGCCACCAGCAATGAATGAGAGCTCCTGTCGCTTCCCATCTTTGCCAGCATTCGGTGTTACCAGTGTTCTGGAATTTGGCCCTATCAGTAGATGGGTAGTGATATCTCGTTGTTTTAATTGCGTTTCCTTGATGACCTATAACGTGGAACATCTTTTCCTATGCTTATTTGCATTCCGTATATCTCCTTTGGCGAGGTTCTGTTAAGGACTTTGGCCCATTTCTTAATTCGGTTGTTTGTTTTCTTATTACTAAGCTTTAAAAATTCTTTGTATATTTTGGCTAACCATCCTTTATCAGATGTGTCTTTTGCAAATATTTTCTCTAAGTCTGTGGCTTGTCTTCTGAGTCTCCTGACATTGTCCTTCATAGAACAGAAGTTTTTAATTTTGCCAATGATTTCTTTCATGGATCATGCTTTCATATTTTCTTTTTATTCTGTTTATAAGGTGAAATACATTGTTTTTCAAATATTAAACCAATTTTTCACTCCACTTGATCATGATGTGTTACCTTTCCTGAACTCAACTTGCTAAATATTTAAGAATTTTTGTGTGTATGTTCATAAGGTATATTGGTCTGTAGTTCTCTCTTCTTGTGATGTCTTTGTCTGGTTTTGGTATAGAATGAGTATTACCGCTTCTTCTATTTTCTGGAAGAGTTTGTATAAGACTGATATTATCTTTTCTTTAATGTTTGGCTGAGTTCCCTACTGAAGCCGCCTGGATGGGTCTGGGGTTTTATTTGTGGGAAGATTGTAAACTATGTATTTAATTTACTGTAACTGATATATGGCCACTTAAGTTACCAGTTTCTTCTTGAGTGAGCTTTGGTAGTTTGTGCCTTTCAAGAAATTTGCCCATTTCATCTAAATTGTTAAATTTTAGTATCAGAAGTTTCCATGATATTCCATTATTGTTTTTTTGTGTGTGTGACTTTATGATCTTCAGTGATATCCCCTCTTTCAGTCCTGAGATTCATACTCGTGACTTCCCTTCCCTCCTTTTTGTCCTGATCAGTCTGATTAGAAGCTCCTCAGTTTTGTTGATCTTTTCAAAGACACGTGTTTTGGTTTCATTGATTTTTCTCTATCGTTTTGTTTTCTATGTAACTTCTTTCCCTCTTATCTTTATTATGTCTTTCTTTCTGTATACTTTGGGTTTAACTTCTTTTTCTTTTAGTTTTTTAAGGTGGAAATTCACTTCATCAATTTGGAACTTTTCCTCTTTTCTAATAACATTCAATGGTATCAATTTCCCTCTCATTGCTGCTTTAGTTGCATCCCATACATTTTGATGTGCTGTGTTTTTCTTTTCAATCAGTTCAAAATATTTTCTATATTCCCTTGTGGTTATTTCTGTGATTCATGAGTTATTTAGAAATGTGTTGTTTAACTTCAAAATATTGAGGGATTTTTCCAGATATCTTTCTATTACTGATTTGTACTTAATTCTTTTGTGATCAGGGAACATAATTTAATTTTTGAACTTATTTTTATTTTTGCCTTTGAGCTAGTTATAGGCTTACAGTAGAGCTGAAAAATTTGTATAGAGATTCTGTATATCCAGCTGTTCCTAATGTTAACATTTTACTTAACTATAGTACAATTGTTGGAACCAGGAACTTAATATTAGTCTCATGCTGTTAAGTAAAGACAATGTTCTTTTTTTACATGACCAGTTTTCCAATAAATTTCAATTTTCTGTTCCAAAATCATTATCCGGCCTTCCATGTTGTATTTAATTGTAATTTCTTCTTAGTTTCCTGCAAGTCCTCAATCTTCCTTTTTGTAGTATAAACTTCACACTCCTTTACATGGAGTATTGGTCAGAATCTTTTGTCAAATGTCCCTCAATTTGGGCTTGTTTGATATTTTCTCATTATTGTACTTGGGTTTTGCATTTGGGGCAAGAATATACAGGAATGTTTTTTGGAGTCTTTTCAGTACATCATATCATGGAGTTCATGACATTGATACATCTTATTACTGGGGGTGTTGATCTCAAACACTTGATTAAGGTGCCCTCTGACAGTTTTCTCCATTGTAAAGTTATTTATTTATTTATTTATTTATTTTTTGAGAGAGAAGAGAACAGAGAGGGGAGAGGGAGAGAAAGAATCCTAAGCAGGCTCCATGCTCAGTGCAGAGCCTGATGCCAGGCTCAGTCTCATGACCCTGAGATCATGACCTGAGCCACAATCATGAGTTGGACACTCAGCCAACTGAGCTACTCAGGTGCCCCAAGTTACTATCTTTTTATTTGTAATTAATAAGTAGCTTGGGGGAGGATACTTTGAGACTAGGCAACTCCCTTTTGCTTCACTCTTTCACCATTAATTTTAGCATCCCCCAGTGGATTTTGTTCACAACAATGATTCCTGTGGTTCTTAACTAATGATAATTTTCTATTTCCCTCTTTCCATCTACATTTATTATTGGAATTCTATGATATGAAAGAACTATGCCATCTCTCTTAACATTTATTTAATCAATTACTTATATTGGTAAAGATTCATGCATATTTATTTTAATCTATGGGTTCTAATCCAATACCATCATTGTTTATTTTGTTTTTCAAATTGCTCCAAGTTTTGGACATTAGAAGTTCTTCAATTTGGGTCCTGTTGTTCTTTTAAACAAGCCTCTGTATTTTTTTTTTTTAATTTTCTGTCACCAAAATATGTTATCTTATATTTCCCTTATTATATCTTAATATAAGATAAATAGGCTTATCTTATATTTCCCTTATTTCAGCCTTGAGTTAACCACTTACCTAAGAACTTCTGGTGCCTTTAGCATGATGTTTAGAAACCAAGATGGGGGCACTGGGTGAGTTAGTTGCTACTGAGGTGCCACTGTTTCTAGGCCTCCCAGCAGACAGAGCTACTAACCCACACATATGCTCACGTTATCTACCTGTCTGTCCATCTAGCCATCCATTCACTCATCTATCATTTCAAAACACAATTTTATATACTGATACTGTAATCTGAAGATTACAATCAAACAGCTCACAGTTTACTTTGGCCTTTTCCCTTCATTTATCACTTCTTTCTCGAACAGTAAGAAACTTGGTTCTTATTATCTAAAATATATTTGTGTTTTCACATGACTTGTGTTTTTAAATGTATTTACATAAAAGTTTGTCAAGAATTTGTACATGATTCAGCCATTTTTATTGGATTCCTTGGTTATTTTTCCTCCTGGTCATTTCACATTTTGTGTATTTGTGCTTTCTTCTTTTTACTTAATCAAATTAACTAGAGTTTCATCTATTTGGTTAGATTTTAAAACCAAGATCTTGATTTATACATTAGGTTTTTGTTCTATTGCCTTCCTCATTAATTCCTCTTTTATCTTTGTTATTTCCTTCCTCTATTGCTTTCTTTTGGTTTGCTTTTTTTGTTATTTTGTTATTTTCTTTTTTGTTAAATTTGAGAATTTAATTTTATTATAATTTTCATGTTTACTGATAAAAGTAAAAGTTAGAATAATGAGTTTTCCTCTGATCAGTCCTTTAAATGCATCTTGTAGATTCTGGCATAGAGTGTTTTCATTGTAAGTGTCACTATTTCTTAATCTGTAAATTCCAGTTTGTATTTCCCCTACTATTTCTCTTAGGTAACTAGGAGTTAATAGGGTGTTTTGTTTTGTTTTTTTAAACTTGAGATAGAGAACCTATAAGTTTTTTGTTAATATTGCATTTAAATTTCTGTCCATGTGTTATTTGTAACATTTCTACCTTATGGAAGTTACTGATGTTTTCTTTGTGATCAGTTTTTGTGAATGTGTTTTGGACACTTAAAAAGAATTCTCTGGGACGCCGGGGTGGCTCAGTTGGTTAAGTGGCTGCCTTCGGCTCAGGTCATGATCCCAGCGTCCTGGGATCGAGTCCCACATCGGGCTCCTTGCTCAGCAGGAAGCCTGCTTCTCCCTCTGCCTCTGCCTGCCACTCTGTCTGCCTGTGCTCGCTCTCTCTGACAAATAAATAAAATCTTTAAAAAAAAAAAAAGAATTCTCTGTTATTAGGATGTAGACTTCAACCTTATCTATAAAACCTACTCTATTAAATATGTTGTTTTAGATCTTCTGTCCCTCCCAGCCACTCCTGATCTGTCTTGTACTGTGAGTGGCCAATTACAGTCTATTATTAGTGGGTTCTTACCTACATTTCCTTGCATCTTTCCCAGTTTTTGCTTCATGGAGTTTGTTGCAGTGTTAATTGGTGTGTAAATATTAATGTATTATATCTCCATTGCAGATTAAAGTTTTTAGTATTAAGATGTATCCTTCTTTGTCACGTTTAATGTTTTGGGGCTTGACTTCTGCTTTGCCTGATATCAGTATCACTTCCTTTGACATTTTGTTTGTTTCTGTTTGCCAGGTACACTTTGATCTATCACTTTATTTTTCACTTTCCTAAATCCGTTTGTTTTATGTGTGTCTTTTTTACACAGCATATAGTTGGGTTTGTTTTATGAGTCAAATTTTAAATCTCTTTCTTTTAAAAGGTGAGTTAAAGCTCATTCACATTTATTATAGTAACTGACAAGACTGATCTCAATTCTATCATAATATTTTATAGTGATGTATATTTTGTTTTATTTGCTATGTTTCTTAGAGGACATTCTTTATTTAGTTTAAATCTACTTGAATTTTTGAGATTTAGACCAGCACCTATCTATCTATCTATCTTTCTTTCTTTCTTTCTAATTGATCTGTAAGGGCTCTTTATATGCTAAGTATACAGATGCTTTGTCAAATATGTTATAAACCCTCTCTGCTTTTAGTTGATGGAAAGGGTGAGTGAGGAGAAGAGAGAGTCAAATAAAGAGCTGCATATTAAAAATGGGTGAATACTTCTCTGCTATTCAGATAGATTACTTGAATCTGTTCCCTCTCTCTATCTGCAACTGTCTTCATCTAGATTATCATCTCTTTCCTGGATTGTTAGGTAACCCAGTGAACTGTTTGACAGAAAAATTCCTTGTCTGTAGAATACTTACTGCTTCCAAGTTATTTTGTAAAAATTTATTTGGATTTATAATTTATCCATAAATTCCCTGTTTTTATGCAGCAGAAAGGGTGTCAGTCACACAAATAACAAAATGTGACTAATGCTCAGCTCTTATATGGGCAAATTTTAATAAGTCATCACGATCCAGTTGATGTATTTGCCTGGTAATAAAGTGTTGTGTGTGATATAGTCATTTTGCTGTAAAATTATTCAATCCATGCTTGATCATGTGAGTCTCCTAAAAGTTACATGGGAAGGAGTAATTAACAGGAAGCAATAACTTCTGGCACTCTGCTCTGCAACCCCAGCCTGTCAAACCCCACTCACAATACTCAAGAGTCTTTAATCACGTCTGGCTCTCTCAGACTTGCTTCAACCCTTTCCTAACCACTATTTTAACTGGAAAATTTCAACTCATTCAGCAGGAGCATGCTCAGTTGTCATTTCTCTGTGTTGGTGGCAGAATGCGGAATCCTCCTCCAGGAAGTGAGAGTGTTAACTCTCTGGGAGGGATTGTGCTCCAGCATCTTTTTTCCCAGAGTGGCTCCTTCTCATCTTTCAGAATTTTAAACTTACATGTGTTGTCAACCAGGAAGCCTTCCTCGAACTCCTTAGTCCCAGTCAGGGGACTCCTCATGTGTTCTTTATTTCCCCTCTCCTTGCCTTATAAAGTCATTGCCCGCTTCCCACTCTATCCCCTCATCAGACTGGGGGCTTCAAGGATCAGGGACCATCTCTTTATTGTTCACTACTGGTCTCTGGATCCTAGCACAGGGCCCACACATGGAGAGGGCTGAATAGATCTTTTTGGAAAGGATAAATTCATATCATTACTACATATCATGATATGATGTTAATTAAAGCAATTCTTTAAGCCTCGGTTCCTATATCTATAAAATGGGGAGAGAGTTATGGTCAGAATTACATAAATTGGATTTGCACAGTGCTTACTTGTGTGGCCAGCACTTTGTGTGTGCTCAATAAATGAGGACAGTTTTTACTATTACTCCGAAGTTACCCATGGGCTTCATTCTGTCGCAAAGTGGTGCCTGCAATGTAGCTTGAGAAAGTAAGTAATAGAAGACTATACACATAAAATTAAGGTTCTTTGAGAATATATCCATGAACAAATATGCAAGCACACAGCCATAATTATAGACATATAAGCTCTGGCCAACAGTATTGATGAGTTGCTATTTGGAAAAATTAATACTCCAGACACCTGACTTAGAAGAAATACTAAGAAGCACATTCAGAAAAATCTGATTGAGAAAGGTATTGGCAGTGTCACAAATCAACTGTGGAAGCTGAAGAATTTAAAAAAGAACTATTATCGTTCCAGGAAGATAGCTATCTTCCCAAATATCAACCAGCCGCTTAGTGGAAGTAAAGCTCATTTGTGTGAGTGATAAGTAAAAAGGTTATGTCACACCTCATGCTTAAAGCCTTTCAAGGTCTCCCCACTGCATTTAGAGAAAGCCTAGCTTTTCATCATGGCTCTCCAGATCCTGCTGATCTGGCCTCTGCCCTCTTCTTAAGACTTGCTTCCTACATTCTTTTTTTTTTTTTTAATTTATTTATATGACAGACAGAGATCACAAGTAGGCAGAGAGGCAAGCAGAGAAAGAAAGGGGGAAGCAGGCTCCCCGCCAAGCAGAGAGCCCAATGCAGGGCTCTATCCCAGGACCCTGAGATCATGACCTGAGCTGAAGGCAGAGGCTTAACCCACTGAGCCACCCAGGAACTCCCCTACATTCCTTTTAACACATCTCACTCATCCTGGCCTCAGGGCCTTTGCACTTGAGGCCTAGAGTGCCCTTCCCCCAGGTCTTTGACAGCTGTTCCTTTTTATCATTCCCTTCTCATCTTCAGTGTCATTTTTTCAAGAGACCCTCCAGCCTACCAAAAGTACATCCATTTTAGATTCTCCCTCTATCCCATTACTTCTTGCCTTGTCAGCATCTAAAATAATACTATCATATAACATATTTAGTTATTGTCTTTGAGAGAAGGGAGACTGTGTCTCATTTACCTACATCTCTAGCACCTAGAACAATATGTGACATATAGTTGGTGCTCAGTAAATATTTGACAGGTGCTGCTTCTGGATGCTTTGACAATCTCAGATGAGTTTTTACCCAAAAGACATGGCCATCAGGCTGAGCCCCATTTTGATCAGATCACACCCGGATCACTGAAGCTATGATACTAAATAATGATAATGATAATGATAACATAAGTGGTCAATGGATAGTTGTTCGTTTCTACTTCATCTTATTCTGGAAAATAGTAGTGATAGAGTAGTACTCACGAGTAACAGAAAAATCATGAGTTAACTTTCAGGACCAGAAAAAGGACCATTCAACAGAAGGGCAGTGTGGGACAAAGAAAAAAAATATTCAGGACATGAAGTCTGAAAAGCCACAAGTGACTACAATTTAACTGTAAACTTCTTCCCGAGCTTCCCGGCAGCTAGAGCAAAAAGGGAAACACAAATATTTATACAATTCTGCACTGTTTGCAAAAATAAATCACCCCATTTCTTTCAGGAGAATCAAAACATTCCCTGGGGCAGAGTTCTCATGAAGTTCTATCATGTGGGGCAGGTGACAAACCCATGGAGAAATAAAAGCAGGTGTTCCTTTAAGCCACATTCCTTCTATCTACTCATTGTGACTCATTCCATAAGACCATTTCCTGCAAAGCCTGGACCCACGGCAGGACAGCCATGTGCAACGACTCAGCGCCGCCCTAGTGGAACCATAGGGCTAGATTCCATTTCAGTGGTGTAAACTTTGTTATCTTGTGCCAGTCATTTCCCCTTTCTGAGCCTTAGCGTTCTCATCTGAAATACGGGACACATGATATAGTCATTCTGAATAGTACCAGCACATGATGGGAGAAAGGAAAGGCTATTTTTTTTTTTGCCTTTATAATTTAGCCCTTAGACTGTGATCTGAGGATGAGCAGCTGGAGGACAGCTTCCTGAAGTTTGTCCAAAAGATGGGAAAACTTTTGATGAATCCACGGGAGACTTGCCTTCTGTTGGCTAATTTGCTGGAACACTGTTGGGGAATAGCAGCCTCAGAAAGACAAAGCTTGATTTCCCAGGACGGGGCAGTGAGGGAGGTCTCCCTTGGACGTGGAGAAGAAAGGGTAATTACGTTTCATCTTCTTTTAGAGCGGATTGCTGCTTTGCCCCTGCCCACCTGGGGTCTGAGAGCCCTGATAGCTCCAAGACCAACTGTCGTTTTCCCAGGTGTGAGGATATCTTTAGCAAGCGCTCCTGGGAAACTGTCATTCACACTCTGCTGGCCCAGCGAAGGATCCCATAAGGAAGAAATAGGGACAGGGCAGGGAGGGAAGCTTAGTGTCTCAGCCAGTGCCCCATTTTGCCCAAACCAGGTAGGTAGAGAGCCTGGGCATCTGTCTCAAGAGCTGTGTCTTCCATGTGTGGGGCAGGTCACCATCCCCCTGTCCCTGGCCTGAGCTCAGACAGAGAAGCCTTGGGTTACAAGGTGTAGAGGGCATGCAGAGGAACACATGTGTATCAAGTGGAGACCATGCAACATATCCATTGCCAGTGTGATTTCTCCTAATTCCCCACAGCAGCCCAGGGTGTCGGAGCAACGGACAGATGAGAACACAGAATTCGAGAAGCAAAGTGACTTGTTGGGAGTCACATAGTCAGCAAGTGGCAGAGCTGGGATTTAAACTCAACTTGGAGGAAACTCTGTGCTCTTTTGCGGTGAGGGCGGAGAAAGGAGAGGAGTAGGAGGTGCAAGAAAGAGGAGCCCGACTGGATGAGCTGGTAGAAGATGAGAAAGAGGAGAGAGCCGGAGCTGGAAGGGAGGAGAGGGCAGTACAGGGGGGCGGAGGGAGGCGCCGGGGGAGGGCCAGAGGATGAGAAGTGGAGGGGAACAAAGCGGGGAGCAGAACAGAGGAGGGATGTTACATTAGTTTTCTCTTGCTGCTGCAACAAATCACCAGGAATTTAGTGGATTAAACCAAAACAAACTTACAGTCCTGGAGGTCAGAAGTCCGAATCAAGGCTTATGGTGCTAACGTCAGGTGTGAGCTGGGCTGTTTCCTTCTGGGAGCTCCAGGGAAGGATCTGCTTCCTTGGCTCTCCAGCTTCTAGTGGCCTTTCCCCCATCAGCTACGTGCTGGATCTCTGTTTCCAGAAACAACAGAGGCCGCCTCCTCTGACTCCGATCCCTGCCTCTGTCCCATAAGGACGCCTGTGAGCACATCAGGCCCAGCAAGAGGGGCGGGGATAATCAACCCACCTCCAGATTTGGAACTTAATCCCATCTGTAAAGACTCTTTTGCCCTAGAAGGGAACCCTCACAGATTTGGGGGATCACGGTGTGGGTACATTTGGGAGCCATTAGGCAGCCTAGTACAGTTGTAATGGGAGAAGAGGAAAAACATGGAGAGGAAGGAAGGTATAAGAGGATGTGATGGTGGAGATGAAAGAAAGAAGAAAAAGCAGGGGTAGGGGAGAATGGAGCAGATTCATTCCCTTTTGGGGCCTCAGTTTCCCACTCTGTAAAATGGGGAGAATGAGCACATCCACTCCTGGGGGTAGTGAGGATTCTGCAAAATTACTCAGTGCAGGTAGGTACTCAGCCCAGCTATCACCATGACCCGCATCCTCTCCCTACCTGTCAGCCCACCCCCCTGCCTTCGAGGGTCTTCCCCTAGAATTCCCATTTTCTCCCTTCCCATCAGAAGCACCTCCTCCCCTTGTAACCTCCCCATCCCAGACCCTGGACTAATGCACTGCAGCTTGAGCCTGAGGACTGCCTGCTGGCTCCTTTGCCCAGATCATTCTTTGCCCAGCCCGACCCATCACTTCCAATCACTCCGATACAAAATATCCTGCCAGATCCATCTTGGCTGCTGGTGGCCTTGCAAGGCTCTTGAACGCCAGTGCCTGGCCATGAGCTCAGCCCTGCAGGGGCAGATCTATGTGAACTCAAAGGTCAATGCCCACCAATGCCTTGGGGGTTTTGAAAACACCAACCTGTGCATTGCATCCTCCCCTGACCAACAATATCCCCCACTCTTCCTTCCTCCCATTCATAGAGAACACTGCTATAGACATTAGCCACCAAAGGTCCCTCAAGACTTCACTGTTTCCTCATGGAGAGGGGACTGCCATTTCCTGGGCATCTCTGTGAACCAGGTGCTTTGCAGACATTAGCTCAGATAGCCCTCGGAACACCCCAGGGAAGTGGGATAGCAGAGGCACAGAGCAGGCATGCATCTGTCTAAGGGTGCCCAGCATTCTCCCTTGCTTGACTCACTCTGTATCTATCCACCCACCCATCCACCATGCCCAGTTAGTTAGCACCTTCCATGGCCAGGCACTTTACGGATGATGTCTTGGATTTTTGTCCCCTAAAAGAGTTGTAACTCCTGGGACCCGTGAATGTGTGTGACTTTACTTGGAAATTGAGTCTTTGCAAAGGTAATAAAATTAAGATGAGGTCATATTACATCAGGGTGGACCTTAATCCCACAACTGGTGTCTTTATAAGAGGAGGGAAATTTGGATACAGACACACACAGAGGGAAGAAAGCCATGTGAAGGCAGAGGCAGATATTGGCGCGATGTCTCTACAGGCCAGGCAATGCCAAGGATTGCTGGCAACCACCGGTGCTCGATCTGGCACTCGATGGGGCAAGGCAGGATTCTTCCCTGAAAACTTCGGAGGGGGTGTGGCTCTGCTGACACCTTGATTTTGGAGTTGTAGCCTCTGGGGAGTGACAGAACACATTTCTGTTGTTTTAGGCCACCTGTTTGTGAAAATTCGTCACAGCTGTTTTAGGACCAGAGATAAACAGAGATAATATTTAATCCTTGCTACAACTTTATGAGATGGGAATTATTTTCCACTTAGCAGATGAGAAAACCGAGGCTCAGAAAGAAAAACTCTGTCTGCTGACTCCCTCTCCCCTGCCAGGGAGCTGGGGGCTCGACCTGAACCCAGACCCCGCAAACCCCAAACCCGTAAAACCCCGAATCCCCATCAGTAATGGATCCGCAGACCTGGCTTCATACCAGGTTTATCAGAGGAGCTGGTCAGGACCCCGTCATGAAGACTGTGACACAGCCAGCCTGGGCTGGGGCCCTGGACAGCCCTGCTGGAATTTTTGAAGTGGCCACAGGACAGAAATTTCCCCCCTCACCAGGCTCCCCTAAACCTCTGTCCTCGGGGGCCTGCAGGTCTGGTCTCCTGGGGACTTGTCACAGCGGGGAGAGGGGCAGGTGTGGTGGGAAGGTGGGTCAGAGGCGCTGGTGGGGATGGCCAGGATGAGGAGAGCCCCCCCCATATCTACCCTGGGGGAGCTCAGCTGGCCCGTCACCCCTCTCTCAGGACCCTACCACCTTGGTCCTTCCCCAACCCCTTCCCAGGACCACAAGCCCTGGGACTGTTGCCTTCTCGGAGCCTTCTGGTGTCCCTGAGTTCTAGACCTTGAAGTCATCCATGAGGCATCTCAGCCAGCCTCCCCCCGGGGTACCCCCAACCCCTGCCACCCTGCTAAAGTGGGGAGAAATGAGGTTTAGAGGCACAGGCCAGCCCCTGACAAAGCTTTGCTTCAGCCCTCGGTCTCCCAACTACCGCCACACCCCACAGTGGGCCAGAGAGCGGCCCCAGGCAGGAGGCAGACCAACAAGGACCAGACAGTGGGGCTCTGGAGAGGTGGGCAGCCAAGGTAAGGGATGGCCGGAGAGCTTGAGCACGTGGAGCGGGCTTCGTGTCCGCCCGCACGCTGGCTTCTGTGACCGTGTAGGCCCATTTCACAGACACAGAAACAAAGCCTCAGAAGGCTAAAGGCATCTGCCCAGGCTCAACCAGCTCACAAGGGACTGAGCTGGGAGGGGAACACAATTCGGCCTGCCTCTCAAGCCCTATGCCTTCCCTGTCCTGCCCGTCCGCGGCTCCAGCCCTTCAGCTCTGTTCCCAGACCACACCCTCCCAAATATGAAACTAATTTGCAAACCAAGTGTTCGGTGCCATTGGCAAGAGGCAGAGGCCTCAGAGCTATTAGTGCACAGCAAGTGCTCAGCTGGGCTGCACAAAGAGGCATCCAGCGGGTGTTGGCAGCGGACTACCCCCCCCCCCCAGCACACACACCATATTTCAAGGGAGAGATTGAAGCCACATGTTTGGAGGCCCTACACTGATTGCTGGAAGGACGTTCCATATAAACAGTATGAAGCAGAGCCTGTCACTCGGCCTCACCTTTGGTCCCCAGTCCAGGCTCCAGCCCCCAGAGCCACCAATCGCCAGCTCCTTCCCTCCCCAAAGGCTAGCTCCAGGATGATAAGGGTCGCTGAGGCCTGGCCAGCCCTAGGAGGGTTAAGCGGAAGCAGCAGGTGCAAGGGCAGAGAAGAGACAAGTTCGCCTGGGCCTCAGGGTAGGGGAGCAGAGGGTAGATGGGAGCAGAGAAAGCACCATTCAGGGAAAGGCTCCTGTCCAATCAGCCTGGGCCTGGACATTCCCCCAGTGCCTGTGGAGTCTGGGGTCATGCCCCCACTCTGCCCCGTGTCCCAAGAAAGCAAGCACCTTTCCCTCTGTGGGCCTCAGCAGCACCTCTGAGACTGGGCCTCCGGTCGTCTCTCCCAGCCCCGAGCTCTTCGGGCCGTGGAGAGCCAGCCAGCTTCCCTGGCAGGAACTGAGCATGGAAAGCAGGCCCCTCAGACACCCAGGTGGGATGGGGGTGGGGGAGGGGAGGCCGCTGGGCCACATGGGCTGAGGGCTCAGGGTTACCAGAGCCAAGGCAACACACGTGTGTTTCGAATTTTCTTTCAAGTCTTCTCACTGCCTGCTTGCTCCCAGTCCTCCCCCAGCCTCTTGGTCTGGGGCTGTAATCAGTTTGGATGGAGAACAGCAGACGTACTTGGGGGTGGTGTGTGGGGAGCTGTAGGAGCTGGGAATCGCTTCAGGGTTTTGTTACCTGCCAGCAGCTTGTGGGCCCATCTGAGAGGGTGGAGCATGGGGAGGTGTGGATCCTGGTGGTTCCCCGGGTGGACAGAGTGCTGGTCAGGGCTGAGTGGGCTTGGCTGTGTTATTTGATCTCTGTGAGCCTCAGTGGCCTCATCAGAGAAATGGGGCCTAGATGCCTATCCTTGCTGTGGAGATTAAATAAAATAAGCCTGCACAGGACTTAGCGCAGAGAGGGGGTCTGCTAGCATGGGCTCCCTTGCCCTTTGGGGGAGTAGGATAAGGGGAATGAAACAGACCGTGGGGCTGCAAAGCCAGCCCTCAGACCACCGAGGCCATTAGCCCAGGCCTGAAGAGCAAGTTGGGCTTTCTGCGATTTCTCTGTAGCCTGGGTCTGCAGGCCTCATTGAGAAGGCAGTAGGTGTCTGTGTTGGGGAGACAAGACCTCCCCCCGCCGCCCCCACCAACACACACACCGAGACCAAAGCTATTTCCCTTCCCAGGCAGCCAAGACCCGACCTGGGCCTGTCCTGTCCCGACTAGGGCTGGCTCTTGTCCCCGGGGCCCATCCTCCAGCATCTGCTCAGACGCACCAAGGCTGCTTGCTACCGCCTCAAGGACACCCCTATTTGGTTGTGAGGTGCTTCGTTGTTCTTTCTGTGCCCCCAGTCTGTGGATGCCGCTCTAGCCGGTGGCAGGCCCACCTCTTGGGCTCCCGGCCACCCATTCTGGACCTTTTTTAGGTCCCAGGGTTCCTTGAGAATCAGATAAAAACACTCCCCTCTGCTTCTGGGAAAATGCACCCCTACAAAACTCTGTCCACAGTGTCAGGGGCTCGTAGACTGCCCCTCCCCCCAGAGCCACTAAGAAGATCCTTCCTTGAGGATTTGAACCCCATTCCCAGCAGAGAAAGCCAATCCTCAGGCCCAGAGTCCTGGCTCTGGTCAGACCCTGGCAGAAGGGCTCAGGAATTCTGAGGTGCAACCCCCAGAAAGGGCTAATCCTCATGCATCCTGCCAAGGACTCCCCTTAATTCTGAAGGCCTTCCCCTCCCCGGGCCTCAGGGACGCTGTCACTTCCACAGGCGAGAGCCAGAAGGATGTGCAGGGGTATGCTGGCCCCGTCCACCCTCGTTTCACAAATGGGGAAACTAAGGCTCAGAGAGGCTCACTGGGTCAGCCTGGGTCACAGGGTCACAGGGAGAACCACTTCACGTTCAAGTTTTGGAGTCTGAGGCCCAGAGGTGCCTGGAGCAGGAGACCCAGCGGGTGGAGGGTCAGCCGGCCACGGGGCAGGGGTAAGCCCCACCCACTCCCCACCCCCTTGGCTTTTGTTCACAACCGATGGAAAGTGGCACCTCGGGAAGCAGAGGTTTCCGGCTTGCCAGCTCATAGCTGAGAGAACAGATGGCCAATTCATCCCACCAAACTTGGCACCTCCAACAAAAGAAACAATATGTGTTTGGCTCCCTAATCTTTTCCTCAGGTTCCCAGGCAGGTGACTGGAAAGTCTGATGACAAGAACGCTCGACTCGCTTCTCTCAGGATGCAAACCACAAGGCCTGCCTGGCCATTGTTCCCCGCCCCCACCCTTCGCTCCCTCCACCCCAGCCTGCTCTCCTCCCCCACCCCGCTCTTTCCAGGCTGTCCAGGCCCTCTCAAAAGTAGCTAAGTGTCTCCTCCAGAGCCAGTCCCCTGTGAGGGAAGGAACAGGGGCACCCAATCCCTGAGCATCAGCCTCTATCTCCCCATTCACCCTCACCTCAGCTCTATTCTAATCTTATTTTGCAGATGAGGTTAACCAACAGGCTACACCGTCTGGAAGTGGCAGAGCCAAGAGTGATAACAGCAGCTACTGAGTTTCTCCTGGGTGCAGGGCAGTGCCCCACTTTCTAGATCTCAGAGAGGTGGTGTGGGGTCTGGTGAGGGGGCATGGAAACGCTCCGATGGAGAAGTCTGAAGAGATGGCCGAGATTTCCTGCAGAGCTGTGAAGCTGGGCAGGTAGGGGGCCCCGGGGATGCCCAACTACAGCTCTGGGCTACCGAGGGCCTACTGTGTGTCTGGCGCGAGGCAGGTGTTTCATACGGGACCCCCCGAGTGGGCTCTGTCTCGTCCATACAATTGTCCCAGTTATACAGATGAAAAGTCGGAAGCATGGAGAAATGATTTGTCGAAGCCACATAAGCAGTTAAGTGCTCGAGCTAGGACTCTTTCCACAGCCTCAGCTGTTCGTTTTGCCTTCTAGCCCTGGCCCCAGGGAGGGTGTTAATGAGGCCAGCACAGGGAGAGGCTGGGGGAAGGAGCTATGCCCACAGGTGCCAGCAGGTCTTCCCGTGGTGGCCAGACCTGGGCCTGGCGCCACTCTGCCCTGCCTGTCTGCTCTCCCTCACGAGGGGCGGTGGCTGATACCCCTCTCGGGTGGGGTGGGGGCCCCTTCACATGCTTGGCCCTGCCAAGACCCCACCCTGGAGACCCAGAGTCTGTCTTCCAAGGGCTGCAGTCATTCCCACTCAGATCCCTGGAAGGGTAGGTGGGGCTCGGGGAGTCCTGGATTGGCTAGAAGGCCTGGGAAGCTGAGGGCACCAGTGGGAGGTAGTGAAGTGTGATCCTCAAGGCCTCAGGGACCTGGAGTCCTTTTGTCATTTTCTCTCTTGTACTGGCTTGTTGCACCATTGGCTCTTTTCCTCTCTGTCTCTGGGTGACTCAGAGGTCAATGAGTTTGTGGTGTGATGGGAAAAGCCAGGAGGGGAAGCCAGGAGACCACTGCTGGGGGACACTGGGGTGTTCTTTCCCCAGTCTGGGTCTTGAGCTGCTGGATGCACCTGCCAGCCACAGTTAGAGCCCTTCGGGGATGCCCAGGCCATCCCAGAGCAGTGAGGTGCTCAGAAGGCAATGCTTGTCTGTTTTCTCCACACACAGAACACCTGAAAGGCAGCCCCTGGCTCTCAGGGGAGAGGGTTTTAAGGAGGAAAATAAATAAAGTGTGAAAGTTCCTCTTACTGACAAGCTCAAGTCCTGTTAGCATGGCCTCTGCTCCTGCCCTGTCTCGCTATCCCCTCTGTGCCTGGAGAGCCATTTTCCCAACCCCACAACCCCTTCCCATACCATCCTCCTCTCCAAGCTTCTGCTCAGAAAAGCCTGCTTTGAAAGATGGGGTCAGGGGAAGATAAAAATGAGGAGGCCTCAACCATAGGAAATGAGTGAGAGCCTCCTGCAAAATATATCATCACCACCATCATCACCTCCACCACCACCATCACACCACCACCACCATTGCAACATTGCCACCATCACCATCATCATGATACCAACACGGTACTTAATTCCCTTTTGCCGCTATGACAAATTATCAAAAACTTGGTGTCTGTCTTTCCAGGCTGCTATTATAAATCACCACAGACTGGGTGGCTTATAAACAAAAGAAATTTATTTCTTACAGTCTTGGAGGCTGAAAAGTCCAAGATCATGGTACCAGCAGATTTGCTGTCTGGTCTTCCTGGTTCACAGAGGTCCAACTTTTTACTGTGTCTTTACATGGTAGAAAGGGCTAGGGCACTCTGAAGGGTCTCTTATATAAGAGCACACATCCTACTTATGAGAGCCCCATCTTCATGATTTAATCACCTCCAAAAGCCCCTAATAATACTCCTAATACTATCACAATGGGCATTAGAATTTTTGCATATGATTTGGGGGGATGTGTGGAGGTGAGCATGTAACCATAGCACTTCGTGGCTTAAAACAATACAAATTAGTTTTAGAAATCAGAAAGCTGGGGGCGCCTGGGTGGCTCAGTCATTAAGCGTCTGCCTTCAGCTCAGGTCATGATCCCAGGGTCCTGGGATAGAGTCCCGAATAGGGCTCCCTGCTCTGTGGGAAGCCATTTCTCCCTCTCCTACTCCCCCTGCTAGTGTTCCTTCTCTCACTGTATCTCTCTCTGTCAGATAAATAAAATCTTTAAAAAAAAGAAGTCAGAAATCTGAAATGGGTGTCGCTGGGCTAAAATGAAGGTGTTGGCAGGGCTGTGTTCCTTCTGGAGGCTCTAGGGTAGAGTCCATACCCTTTCCTTACTCCGCTTCTAGAGGCTGCTCACATTCCTTGGCTCTCGGCCTCTTTCTTCCATCTTCAAAGCCATGAATGGCCAATCAGTCTTCCTTATGCTGCATCACTCTCCATCTCTCCTCTCCCCCCTTTTTCACTATGTGGACCCTTGGGAGTACACTGGGCCCACCTAGGTAATCAAAAATAATCTCCCTATCTCGAGACCAGCTGATTACAACCTCAATTCATCCTGGCCATATACCATAACACATAGGTTCCAGGGGTTAGGACATGGACATCTTTGGGGGCCACTATTCTGCCTATCACACCATCCTCATCGCCATCTCCAAAACTATCACCGCCACCCACTTCTGTCGCCATTGACATCACTAACACAGCCACCATTTTCAGCAGCATCTCCATCACCACTTTCCTCACCACAAACATCTCAACGTGACCAGCACCACCCTTCCACTCCCACCACCGCCACTGGCACCACCATTTTCAACACCACCATCCTTACCAGCGGTACCACCCCTCTATTCCTCTATTCCGATCTCGCACTTCCTTAGATTGACCTTCTTCGACCACTCTATGTAAAGTAGCACCTCCTTCTGACTGTGTCCTGTGTCCTATGACACACAGTCACAGACATCGGATGGTAACCCCCTGAGGGCAGGACTTTGTGTGATTTGTTCACTGTGGTATTTGATGGCCAGCATGCAGTAGGCACCCGGTAAATATTTGCTGAGTGAATGAGTGAACAAATAAATGGATGTATTGGAGCCTATACTAAGAGCTTTGGCATAGTGTCTCTAAAGGAGTGACATCAAAGCTGAGATTTGACGGAAGAGGGGGGAATGACAAAGTGAGTAAAGAACAGTGGGAATAAAGTTGGCCATCTGCAGCTAGTGCTGTGCATTCTGAGGACCAACAGGGAGTAGGTCAGGGAGGCTGAAGACCAGGGTGTGGGGGAACACAGGTGGAATGTGGCCAGAGTGATCCTGTAGGTATGTCAGGAATGCCACTCTTTATTCTCAGAGCAAGTCTTTGGAGAGTTTTAAGGCTTGTGGTCAGACTTGCATTTCTGGAAGATCACTCTGGCTCCACTGTGGAGAGTGGTTTGTGAGGAGGTGGGGACAGGAAGTATGGGCAGCTTCTTAGGAGCTTCCAGCCGGTGTCCAGGAGGGGAGGGTGGCGATGGTTCTAGCTTGGGCCAGAGTGGTGGGTGTGGTGATGCAGAGAAGAGGGCAGAGTCAGGAACTATAAGGAATAAAAATCAAAGGACTTGGGGATGGCTTAGCTTTGGGAATGAGAAGCAACGTGGTACCCAGGATACTGCCTAGGTCTCTGCTCCCACTCCCACAGCCAGATGGTGGTGACTCTGACTGGCAGCTGGCTGGCAGAGGCCGATGTCTCACGAAGACAAGAGTATATCAATATTTATGACCATTATCCTTAATAGCAATATGTAATGAGAGCAATGACTACTGTTGTCTGAATGCTTACCAGAAGTTATGCATCATATGGAGTTAAGTCATCTGTCCAAGTCACATAGTTGATGTCTTAGCTCAGCGTCCTGAGAAGCCAACCTTGCAAGAAGGATTCCGATGTAAGTCGCATATTGCGGAGGAAAATAGCAGAGTGGGGAAGAGAGACAGGGAAAGGAAGTCAGCCAATGAAGTATGTGTTTATGAAGTAATTTACCCTTGTGGGACATGGAGCTTAATCTTTCGGGGGACCTCTGGAGTCCAGCGAAGAATACTCATCCCAGAGTCATTTCACCCGACAGGAAACAAGGTTCTTTCTACATAAACTATGGCTAGTCATTGGTTAGAGGTTGCTTCCAAGGGGTGTCCATTCCCCCATCACTTCCAGCCTTCAACACACAGGGCCAGATAAGATTCAGTGGCAAGGAAAAGCCCTTACACAAACAGATTCAGGTTCTGGCAGTGAGAGATCAGACTTGTGTGCACTGAGATGGTAAGTACTGGGTAATATGGGAAGGGAATTGACAGGGTCTGCTCCTGGTAGGAAGCAGTGAAATAAGGATTTGAATCTAGCTGTTTTTTATTTCAAAGTCTATGAATGGCTGATCATATGGGTGGATGGATGGTTGAAAAGACAGATGAATAGATGAGTGGATAGTTAAGTGTTCAAAGAAATGGATGGTTAGGTATGAGAGCAATGGATGGATTGATGGAAAGATGGACAGATATGTAATGGATGGATACACAGATGGACAGATGCATGGAAAATTTAATGTATGAGTAAATGGGTAGGCTGTTTAAGAATTGTGTCATGGATGGGTGGATAGACATATGAATAGATAAAGGGGAGTGGATATACAGGTAAATGGATAGACAGGTGCATGGGCGGATGAATAACCAGGTTTGGGGAAAGAGAAGGGCCACAGCTTAGAGAGCAGAGCCTCAACAGTGACCGTGGATGAAGTAAGCTCAGCTAATATTACCCCCATCACATGCCACCCGCCACTGTCTCAGAGGCATCCCAGATGTGGTCTCCTATTGATGACCAACCACATCAGGAATGATGTTTAGGAAGCAGGATAGATCCAGGATGGATCTCAACCCACAGCAGAGTGTGTGGGTTGGGGGAAGCCCACAAAATGGCCCTGGAGCACTAAGGTGGAACCCACTGGGTCTTGTGCCTAGAACGGTGCTGCCATGCCCAGAGCCGGCAGGGCACCTGCGCAGGAGACAACATCACAGGGCTGGCTCTGGCCACCCTACCATGTGAGGGTGTGCCAGACGTATTGGTCTCACCACCCAAGCAAGGCCATGGTTGCAGAAGGGGAAGGCAGCTCTCCCAGTGGGAGCAGCGCTGGCTCAGGAAAGCTGAGAAAGGAAGCTGACATCAGGACAGGGAGTCCCACCATCTTGGCAGAGCTGAGTGATGCCCAGGGACACCGGCTCCAGCCCAAGCACAGCTGAGGGGGCCAGCTCTGCCAAGTTTCACTCCCCGAGGCACATTTTTATGACTGAGGAATAATGAGAGGCAGGCATCCTGGTCTTGGCCTTGCCCTGGTGTGGTGTGTGCGTGTGCGTGTGTGCGTGCCCTTTGCATGCATGATCATGGATGGCGGATGTGGCTCTCTGTGTGGGTTTGTTTGAGGGGCAGGGTTTAATCCACGTGCTAGGATGCCTGGCACACGTATGAACTCACGTGTGCTAGCGTGCTCATGTGTGCGTGTGCAAGTGCACTTGGATGTGGAGAGTTGTGTTTATGGATGTGTTTGTGTGTATGCACGGGCACACGGGGAAGCATGTCTCCATTCGGTGGGAAGATCTTCACGTCCGCGTATTTGTGCATATACTCGCTGTGTGCGTTGTGGGAACTTGGTTGTGTAAGTGTGTGTGTGTGTGTGTGAGCACGCAAGTCAGCCTGAGCGCCATGGAATAAGGGGACCCCACTCTTTGGCTGTAGCTTTATCTTACCACCTCCCCACCCCCGCCTGATCCCTTCCTACAAACTGCAGAAGCTAAGCAATGAGGAGTTTATCGCACAGTCTAGGCTACTTCAGACCTCCATGATTTCGCCTGTGCTACCTGGAATGCCCCCTTCTTCTTTTTTTTTTTTTCTCGGTGAAACTCTTGTCCATCCTTCCCTCTTCTGTGTCAGCTCCCCGGTCACCTCAGACTCCATCTGCTGGGTCCCATGCGGCCTCTCAAGCATCTGGCCCGAGAGGTAGTGTCCGCTCTTCCGGTAGAGTGGGAGTGCCTCGAGGACAGGGTCTGTGTCTCATTCCTTTCTGAAGCCCCAGGGCTCCGAGCGGGATCTAGCGTGCAACGGGATGGAGGGACAGTTGGGCAGATGGTTGGATGAATGGAAAGAGGGACCGATAGACCGCAGGACAGGCAGATGGATGTAGAGATGTGTGGACTGCTGGATGGAGGGGTGGATGGGTAAGCAGGAGGGGCAGACGGGTGTGTAAATGACCAAGTAGGGCATTTCTGCTCTGGAACCCTGGATTTCCAAGGGAGACTGCTTGCAGTTCTTCCTCAGCTTTCGTTTACCCGCGTACAGAAGTCTCTCTGCTTGCAGAGGAGGTCTGCAACCTCGGAGCTCGCCTGCCCTCTCCCCTCCCAGCGCTGGCTCTCCTGACGGCTGGCTCCAGACTGGCCACCTACTGCACGAAGGAGCAGATTAGGCCTGAAGAGGCATTGCCGAGTGGCTTAAGTGAGCCCCTGTTTGTGCTCAAGGCTTTCAAAGCCTGGGGCTACTGCAGAGGAGGGGCCTGACTTCAGGCAAGGATTGTGTTCTCTCCAGGCCTTGACGGCCCGGCAGCTTAAGGCAGGGCCCTAGGAGTTTTGAGACAGGAAAATGGTGTTTTGTCTTGTTAATGCATTCACTTGGCTTTGAACTGGAGAGTAGTCAGGTGTCCCCAGACGGCTGCTTTTGAGCTGGTCTGGGGGGGGCGGGGGGCAGGGCATAGCCAGGCCCCGGATTACAGAGGCCTTCCCGGGGGAAGGGGGCCTTTGATGGGGCCGGGTCTGTTGTCCGGAGTCTGCTTTGCTGGTGGCTGGAGCCCCTAATGAGGGGGAAAGGGCTCGTTCTGAGGCATTCCCCTGGTCTCCCTTGGGCAGCAGGCGGAGGCCTCCTTTGATGTTGGAGTCCTTAAGCCAAGTGGGGACTAATTGCCACAAGGTACAGAATGTTCTGGTTGCTTGGGGGGTCTGCAGCTTGCTCACAATGCCATAGCCACCCTGGGGTGGGGGGAAAGGCAGCCACTCTCCTGATGTGAGACAGCTCAGGAGGGCTTGGGTTGGGGTTTTTTGGCTTTGTTTTTCTTTTCATGCACGCAGACCCCGCACAGAATGGGAAACACATTATATACTGTGTGCAGGCCTGCTGCTAGCGCGCGTGCACACACACACACACACACACACACACCCCTTACTCCACTGCAACTTTGTATACAGTATTATGTTTGATTTTTTTTTTTTTTTTAAGAAACAGTCAATGTGGTAGGAGGGATCGTGGCAAAGAGAAAAGAAAGCAGACTTTGGCAGAGAGGTGGCAGACAGATTCGGAATCAAGTCCCAGTTTTGCCACTTGCTAGCTGGGGCAAGCCACCGAGGTTCACTGAACCCCAGCAAACTTCTCTGCCAAATGCAAGGCTGCGCCTGGCACACAGGTGCTTATTTGCATATGTTCCATCCTTCAATTGCATTCTTGAGACAGTTCACTAAAAACACACGTCTATTTTCCTGGCAGGCACGGGGGCAGGTGGAGAACCTGGTCAGCAAACACCAGTTAGATCATTTTCATTTGATTAGAGAACAGGAAGAGGATAGTTTCTTTTGACTTTTAGTATTTGCTCCCACCCTCTCAAAGGAAGGTGACCTTGTTCTCCATGTATTATGTCCCCCCACCCACCCACTTTCCGCCGCCACCTCTCAGTGGGATCTGGAGTCAGACAGCAATTTTTGTTATTAAGAAAAAAAAATTAGGGGCGCCTGGGTGGCTCAGTGGGTTAAGCCTCTGCCTTTGGCTCAGGTCAGGATCCCAGGGTCCTGGGATCGAATTCCGCATTGGGCTCCCTGCTCTGTGGGAAGCCTGCTTCTTCCTCTCCAACTCCCCCTGGTTGTGTTCCTGCAGTCACTCACTCTCTCTCTCTCTCTCTCTCTGTTAAATAAATAAATAAAATCTTAAAAAAAAAAATAGAGCCAACTGTTGCCTTTTTACACTATGCGAAGCATGTGGCTTAGGGATCTGACTACATTATCTCTAAACTTCACACAGACCCTTGCCGAGTTAGTAAATCCAACTGATAGATCATCAAGAAACTGGGACTTAGAGAAATGACTTGCCCAAGATCATCCTATGTGAGGATGGCGGTGCCAGCTTTGTCTTCAGCCTGACTCCAAAGCCCAGGTGGATGTTCTGATCAAGCAGAACAGAGCTTCGTTTCCCCGTCTGGTCAACGAGCACAGCAACAGTACACCTTGCCAGGAGCCAGGATGAAGAGCCAGGAGACGAGAGAACCCCTGCGAGAGTACCCAGCGCTGTGGACGTGGCAGGCCCTCCGTACACCTGTTGCTTCCCTCCACCTGGCCCTCATCACCTATTTACATACACACACACACACACACACACACACACACACACGATCCCTGCTTCCTCCACTCTCTGGAATCTGGAGAAAGGGCAGACCTGGTCCAAAAGGAAACAATGTCCATCAAAGTCCTTCTTCCAGTCCGTGCTGCCTCTTCCATGCGCTTCTGTCCCGACATTCTGGCCTCTAGAGACGGATCCTCCATCTAGCCCCCCCAGGTGAGAGAACCCTCCATGAGAAGCTTCCTGAGCTTCAGTGACACACGAAAGGAGAGATGAAGCCCAGGCAGCTGGTAGGTGGCTGAGCAGAGGCTGGCAGGAGGAGAGGATCCCAACAACCTGTCCCCAGACAGACCCCACTGCTCTCCTGGGGAAGAGACGCAGTCCAGGGCCCCTAGTTGTTCCTGTCCTTGGGGGACAGGGGGTCTCCCTGCTTAAGCTTGGAACACCTAGGAGAAGAAAGTCCAAGAAACTCTGGCACGGTTCCTTTCTTCTTTAAAAAAACAAAACAACCAACCAGGAAATGGCTTTATTAAAGTTTTATAATAATACATTCTTGTCTTTTAGTGTCAAAAATACAGATAGACAGGGGCGCCTGGGCAGCTTTGTCAGTTGAGCATCTGACTAGATTTCTGCTCAGGTCATGATCTCAGGGTTGTGAGATCGAGCCCCGAGTGGGGCTCCACATTCAGTGGGGAGTCTGTTTGAGGTTCTCCCCCTGTCCCTCTGCCCTTCCTGCCTACTACATACTCTCTCTAAATAAACAAATACATAAAATCTTTTAAAAAATACAGATGGGGTGCCTGAGTGGCTCAGTGGGTTGGGCTTCTGCCTTCAGCTCAAGTCATAATCCCAGGGTCCTGGGATCAAGCCCTGCATGGGGCTTCCTGCTTTGCAGGGAGGTCTGCTTCTCCCTCTCCCTCTGCCCCTGCTGGTGTGTTCACTATCTCTCTCTCTCTCTCTCTCTGTCAAATAAATAAATAAATAATCTTTTAAAAAAATACAGATAGGCAAAAAAGGAGAAAACATAAATACCCAGAGCTGGGCTCTGTCTCCCAGACTCAGGTGGGTACACACTGGAGAGGGGAAGCTGGCTCTCCCCCACTTCCTGCGTCCCCACCTGATATGGTATCTTTCCGTATGTGCATCTATGAGAGCTTCACATGCTTACATAACATTCCAAGGACTGCCAGAGTTTCTTTAGCCAGTCCCCTACTGTTGAGCATTTCTGTTGTTTCCAATAGTTTGCTCTGAGGCATCTTCCTCTACTGTGCAGTCCCTCCTGAGACTACATTCTAAAAGGTGGCATTGCCATGTGTACGAGTTTGGTCCTTTTTAATGCTTTTGATGGCCAAGCTGTCCCCTGGGAAGATCTGGAACTATATACTGCCACCCAAAGTACCCAGAGAGCTGTTTCCTGTCATTGGGGACAACACTGGGTATGGACAATCAGTCTTCATCTTTGATGATTTGATAGATGAAAATAACACCTTGTTTCCATGTGAATGTCTATGACTACCTGAGCTTTCCCCATTCATTCATGCATTCATTCATTCATTCAAAGTTTATTGAGTATCTATCCTATGCTGGGCAACCTCTGGTCTAGGGTGGGGGTCATATTTTAAGCAGAAATCAAACAGACAATCTCTCCATTACAGTTGTAATCAGCATTATGAAGAATGGTGGCCTGGGGAGATGGCCTAGTGGGAGTGTTGGTCCCTCTAATGTCTCTCGGATTTGGCTTTCCTTGATATGGAAAATCAACTCTTCTCAATCTTCTAAAAAGCGCCCTGTGAACGCAGGTTCACTTCACCCCCGCCTCCAACCCTTTGAACCAGGTGCTCTCCTAAGCCCCTCCAACAAAGATATGTAGAGTGCCTCTTGTTAAGAGACAAGGTTTAGGAGCCATAGTCACTTTGGTGAGGGATACTACACTCGGAGGCCGTTTTCTCCCGAAGGTCTCCCTGGGTCCCCCCAAGATGAATTCCTCCCATGAGCAGCACAGTCATCTAATCAAGAATGATTTGCTCTCCCCTCCACATCAGGGAGCCAGGATCCATTTTCTGTACCCTCAGGAACACCAGCCCTGGGATTTGTCACATAGCATGTGGTTGCTCTTTTACCTATCGTTGAAACATCTTTTTAAATCAAGAGCATTGGGGCACCTCGATGGCTCAGTCAGTTAAGTGTCTGCCTTCGGCTCAGGTCATGATCTCAGGGTCCTGGAACTGAGCCTCGCATCAGGCTCCCTGCTCAGTGAGGAGTCTGCTTCTCTCTCTCCCTCTGCCTCTGTATTCTCTCTCTCTCTTTCTCTCAAATACATACATACATACATACATACATACATACAATCTTATAAAAAAAATAAATCAGGAGCATCTTTTCATGAAACCTAAGGTTTGCAGAGCCCTTTCTAGGTATTTCCTTGAATCCTGAGAAGGTTGGGGGCCTGTCCAAGGCTACACATGCAGGAAGGGGGCTGGATATGAACCCAACTCCCCTGGATGGCAGGGCAGGACTTTTGCACCTGCATCACAGCCAAATTCAAAGGCTTCCTTCCTCTTTAGGACTCAAAGCCCTATAAGTCCTGGGCCTTTGGGGTTCTGAAACTTCTACAGAATGGTCTCTTCTAGGGTGCCCTGGCTGGAGCTCGTCGGTACCTCCAATTACAAGCCAAGCCCAGAGTCCAGCTGTCCAGATAGGCATCTGGGCAGTGCCCACGGATGGCTTCAGTTGTGCTGGGCAATGGGCTAGGCGTGCTTTCCCTGCTGGCTGATGTCATGAGCTCATTAGAGCAATGGGGTTTATAGTGTTCAAGGCAACTGTCCAAACAATAAATTAAGCTGCACAATTTAGCACTTAATTATCCTCTCTCTTGTCTACTTCACTCTTGTTCCCTGGGTGTCTGTCTGGGCCCTCCAGCAAGATGGTAAGATCTTCCTTCTGCTTCACAGCCCACAGCCAGTCCATCACACAGCCCTACTGGTGCCATCTCGGGAACATCTCTCAAATACTTTCCCTTCTCCACATCCCCACAGCTTTGACCTCAGCCAGCCCTCACTCTCTCCACTGGATGATCGCCACCCTGGCTTCTCTTGCTCTAATTCCCGTCTCTGCTCTGCCCAAGTGGCTTCCCTGGGTCCGAAATACACAGTCCCAAGCTCTCATCTCCCCGTTCAAAGCCCCCACGAGCAGGGTGCTCTGATTACCTTCCCAGCCTCCCTTTCCCAAAACTGCCCACTGGCTACCCTAGCCGAGGAAGGGCTTGCAGCTCTGCCCCAAGGAGGGGCACTGCCAGACTGCAGGCCGTTTCACCCCCCATGAACTTCTGCACAGGCCATTCTCTCTATGGGGAATATCAGCCCTCACCACTCAACCTGCAAACTCAGGCTTGTCTCAGGATTCAGCTCTGGAATCTCCTCCTTTAAGAAGCCCAAGGTTATTTTCTTGGCAGCCCCACAGCTGAGACTACTCATTTCCTCTCCCCTCTTGGGTCCTCTCGTAGGATGCCCATCCAGAAGGATGCCTGGGAGAATGACATCCTCGAGGTTATCTACCTGTGTGTGTCACTGTTAAGCCCATTCACTCTGGAGTCCCCATAGTTCAAGCTCACAATCAAACCATGAGGATCCATGATAAATTTCCTTTTGACAGGTAAGGAAACTGAAGTTAAGATTCCAGAGCTGGGTCTCCATTTGGCCAACTTGGCCTAAATCCACAAGGGCAGGATAGCATGCTAGGGCTCCAGACAGACAGGTTGGAGGACTACATGGGGCACCACAGTGGGTGGGGAGGCCCAGGGAGGGCATGGGGAATGGGGGAGGTGAGAGTTGGGAACAGGGCCACCGTTTGACCCAAAGGAACTTGGTCAGTCAAATAATAATATCACCTTCACCTAGTAGTCCCTTCTGCTCCCCCATGACACAGCTGGACAAACGAAGCCTCAGAGAGAAGGAAGAAGAAACAGAGAACAAAGTTGTGGAGGAATAGGGGCCAAGTTAGAACTAGGTTTCTTGAGTTCCAGTCCAGTTGCCCCGGCGTGCTGAGGTCTAGTGAGACCACTCTACTGCCCCTTCTTCTCTCCTTCTTCCCTTTACTCATGCCTCTGTGGGACATTCCTGTGTGCCTCCTAGGGACCAGGGTCTCCACGGGTTGTTAAAGATATAGAGGGCCCCTGTCTGGGGCTTGCCTGGCCCACGGTGCTCTGTGAACTTTTGTTGAGTAGCTGAACTAGTAAACAAATAGGCATGGGACAGTAATGTGCCTCTCTTCCTCCCCAGAAGGGCTTAAGGAATGGAGAAGCACCTGCCTACGCCCTTGGTGCCCATGGTCCCCTCACAACTGCCCTGTGGCTTTAGCATCATCACACCCATTCCACAGATGAGAATGCTGAGGCTCATGGAAGGGACAAGATTCATCCAAAGCTCTGCAGTTAGAAAGCCGTTCTCAGCCACCCTAGGAAATGAAACACTACCCGAGCTACTTTTTTTTTTTTTTTTTTTTTTTAAAGAAAGGATGTTTTCCTTCTGGTGTGTAAACAGGAGAAGGGCTCCCCGAGAAGGTCACTGTAAATATCATTACTTCTCCTCGGGGCTCTGTCAGCTTATGTTACTTTATTTATCAACATTCCATAACATGCAGATCCAAGAACATGTCCTCAAGTGGGACACCAAAGATGTGTGCTTTGGGGGTCAGGCAGGAGCCCTTGCCAAGCCCAGAGCACGGGGCTGGGCAGGAGATGGGAGCTGGGTCCAGCCGCGGGCAGGGCGGGGTGGTGAAGGGCCCTTCCCAGCATCTCCCGCCTGGGTGGAGCAGCGAGCTGGAGTTCCAGCGGCATGTCCCTCATTTCCATAAGGGGGAGCTTGTGCACAGGAGATTCCCTCCCGGCTACAGGGCCTCGGCATCCAGGGACCAGCTCCAGGCAGTGGCCACTTGGATGACACCAGCAAGGCGTCTGCCCTGAGCACCTCCTCTTGCCCTGCAGTGGGCAGCCATGGGGATATGTGCACACTGTCCCCCTCCCTGTTTATCCACCCGGGGAACCAAGGAAAAAGAGAGGCAATGCCTCATGTGCAAATAACACAGCTTTGGAGCCAGACAGGACTGAGGTTCACTCCAGCACCATCATGGACTAGCTGCATGACCTTGGGCTCTTCACCTCCCGAGGACCTCGGTTTCCTTATCTGCAAAATGGGAACAACACCAACTTTAGTAGGAGTTATATAGAACAGCAACTATAATGCTTGGAACACAATAAATGCTCAATAATAAAAGGAATATTACTATGATGACTGTCTGGATTGTTTATACGAGTCCTAAATGCCACCCCAACTCTCCCAGATGGTTCTGCTCATCATTCCCCAGCAGGGGCTTTGGGGTGCTTTGCACAAGGCTGTGGCCTCCCTGGGTCTAGCAGACACAAGCCCAGTAGAAAAGCATTTAGGGCTCGTGCTTGCAAATGCAAAAGCAGGTACTTTTCTTAACAGAAATGATAACAAAGCAAAAATATTAAAGAATATGACAGAGAGAGAGAAGTCCCCAGAACTTAATTCCTCACCCAGCTTCAACAACCAGTTTCTCTTCTTTTTGAAAGCAAACCCCCCTGGTCCCCACAGCTGTTTTGGTGAGGTTGTAATCCTAGTGACTATGCCAGGTGCTGTTTTATTCCCGACTTGCCGTGGTCTTTGGTCTGAATCACTCCATCTCTTTTCGTTCAGTTCCTGGCAGAAAGCAAAGCATATCTTTCACGGTCCCCTCTTCCTGGGAGGAGGAATTTCTCCACAGACCTCGCTTTGCACATGCTCATAGGCCTGCACTTGGGGCAGAAGGACGGGATGGCAACAGTCTGCTGCCCTTTGGCTGTCTTCTTAGCATGCTTTTTTCCCCCTCCAAAATGGAAATCGCATTTTCTCCCTGATCATCAAAGTAATACATGTGTATTGTGAAAAGTTGGGTAGGACTGGAGATCGAAGACCAAATGTTACCCAGAAAAAAAAAAAAATCACTGCTAATACTTCGGTATGTCTTTTCAGACTTTAGGACAAAGCCAGTTACAAGAGAGTCCTACAGAATACATTGTTTTGTGTTCCCATTTTCTTTGTTAACCCACCTCGTTTCACCTGCTCATTCTAAATGGCTCTGCATCGTTATATTGTATCAGTATAAATAGTGCAGGGCATTTGACCAATCCCTTATTATGGGACATTTAGGTTATTTCTGTTTCTTCTTAAAAAATGTTTTATTCTGAACTGAGAGTTGCTGGGTTATGACATTGGGGAGGGTATGTGCTATGATGAGTGCTGTGAAGTGTGTAAACCTGGCGATTCACAGACCTGTACCCCTGGGGCTAATAATACATTATATATTAATAAGAAAATAAAAAATTTATAAAAAATGTTTTACTCTGAAATAATTCTAGATTCACAGGAAATTGCAAAAATAGTACAGTTTCTGTGTGCCTTTCACCGAGTTTTCCTCAATGGTTACGTCTTACATACAGAGTAGCACAATGTCAAAATCAGGATATTGACGATACCATCTGAACATGGTTCTATGCCATTTCATCACGGTGTGCACCTGTGTAACCACCACCACAACCAGGGCACAGAACCTTCCACCACCATGACGATCTCCCTCCTCCTGTCCTGTCATAGTCAACCCTCCCCTTTCACACACACCCCCTCCCACCCCGCTAACCCTTGGCCACCACCACCACTAACTGGTTCTTCATCTCTATATTTTTGCCATTTGAGAAATATATACATATATATATGTATATATTTCCATCCAACATAATACTCTTGAGATCCATTCAAGTTACTGCATGTATAAATCGTTCCTTCCATCCCATTGCTGAGTGGTGATATTCCATGGTGTGGGTGAAACACACCTATGAACCATTCATCTATTTTAGGGAACCTTAGTTGTTTCTACTTTTTAGCTATTACAAATAAAACTGCTATGTCTGTTGTCATAAAGGTTTTCACGTGGACACACTTTCATTTCCCTGGCATAAATGTCCAGAGTGTGGATTACTGGATTATTTGGTAAGTGGACTTTTTGTTTTTTAAGAAGTAGTGGAAGTATTTTCCAGAATGGCTGTACCACCTTTCATGTCTATCAGCAGCGTGAGAGGGCTCTAGCTTCTCTAAAACCTACCGGCATTTCATATCATCACTACTGTAAACTTGACCTGTTCTAATAGGTGTGTAGTGTATCTTACGGTTTTAGTTTTCATTTCCCTGATGGTTAGTGGCACAGAACATCTTTTTACCTGTTTAGTTGTTGTTCATATCTCCTTTGGGGTGACATGTCTGTTTATAACTCTTGCCAATTTTCTTATAGGATTGTTTGTAATCTTACTGTTGAGTTTTGACTGTGTGTGTGTATATATATGCATATATATACAGTAATACACATATTACATTAACATGTAATGTATATTATATAATAACATATTAATATATTATAAGATGTACATAATATCTAATATGTATATTAGATATATGAGAATTTATATGAGAAATTATACATGGTCATGAGTCCTTTGTCAGACATGTGGTTTATAAATATTTTTTTCCTTGTCTTTTCATCCTCTTTCTCAGATCAAAAGTTTTAAATTTTGATGAGGTCCAATTTATTTATTTATTTTTCCTTTATAGATCAAGGTTTGGTGTCATGCCTAAGAACTCTTCACCAAGACCTAGGGTCCAAAGATTATGTGTTTCTGTTCCTTTAAAAATAATTCTGTGCCAGACAGAATAAAGTCCTTCCAAAGACATCCACACTCAAGTCCTCAGGACCTGCGGACATGCGAACTTACCTGGCAAAGGGGACTTTACAGATGTGATGACGTTAAAGACCTTGAGATGGAGAGATGACCCTGGATTATCCAGGTGTGCCCAGTGCAATCAACAAGGGTCCTTCCAGAGGAAAGAGTGAGATAGGGGAGTTGGAGGAGATGTGACTATAGTCGCAGTGGTTGGAGTGATGATGTTGCTGGATAGGAGGGTAAACTTATGAGCTAGAAAAGGCAATGCAACAGATTCTTAGAGCTTCCAGAAGGAAGATGCCTACTGACACTTTGATGTTAGTTCATGGAGACCTATTTTCATTTCTGACTTCCAGAACTGTAAGATAGTAAGTTTGTGTTATTTTAAGCCACTAGCCTCATGGTAAATTGTTACAGCAGCCAGAGGAAACCCTTTGATGAATATCCCTATGCATAAATCTTTGCGGACTTTCCCAGCTATTTCATTAGGATCAAATCCTAGATTTCAGATTGGCGAGTCAAAGGGTATATACCCAAACTGGTACCATTTACACCTTATCATTAGCTTTTACGGATTCCTGTATCCTTGCTTGAGTAAACACCGGTTCTTACTAATATGAAACATGTACTCGATGTTGCTTTGATTTCCTTGTATGTGTGAATCCTGCATATGAGAGCATGACATATTTCTGCAAATCATCCAATATGGTAGCCAGGCCAATATGGTAGCCACTAGCCATGCGTGGCTCTTACACACTTGAAATATGACTACTCCTAATTGAGATAGACTGTAAGTGTAAAACACCCTGGATTTCAAATCCCTAGTACCAAAGAAAGAAAGAAAGAAATATTAAGAGTGATGTTTTATATTGATTATACACGGAAATTATACTTAGATATATGTGAGCTTAAGTGAAATATATTTATAACATTAATTTTACCCATTTTGCTTTACTTCTGTAACGTGGCTACTAGAAAATTTAAAATTACATATGTGGCTTGCATTTGTGGCTCGCATTTTATTTCTACTGGTCAGTGTGGGCCCACACTCTCTCAGCCACAACGCTTTACGACCAGCAGCGGGCAGTGACAGTGTAGCCGCTAGAGGTGGGGGCTCAGCTCTCAGTCATGCCGGAAAGGCAGCCAGGCCCTGTGGTCCTGGTCTCAGCAGCCAGTGCCCAACCACAGATCCCACAGTGTGGTGGAAAAGAACTTGGGGTCAGAGAGACCTTGGTTTAAATCCCAGCTCCTTCAGACTTCTCTTGTATTTAAAGCTTTATCCATTTTCATTTCCTTATCCATACAGTGGGAAATAACCCAAATAACATTTATGGAGACATTTCTGATTTCAACCAGCATTTCTCGAACCTACTATGTATCAGGCCAAGTTCTAGGATCTGGCAATATTGAAGCACCGAATGCAGAAGGAGCCTAGCATGATGTTCTGGTGTCCAGTGGGTCCTCGTCCCTACCTCCAGAGACACTCTCTATTGCTAGAAAGAACATGTCGGTGGAACGGTACAACTTGCTCAGCACTTTTTATGAGCTCGTTGGTTCCGGGCATGGGTTCGAGTTCGTCTCATCCATCACGTTATGACTTCAACTGAGTCATCCATAACATGGAGCTAAAGATCTACAGAATGGCGCTAATGACACTACTCACCTCCCAGGGTCACTGTGAGCATTAAATAAGACAGCATGTGTAGAGTATGGTTCCTGGAACTTGGTAGAGGCTAAAAGCAGTAGCTTCTAGTAGTAGGAGGAGGAGTGTGAGGACAAGGAGGGGTAATATTAGTCGAAGTAGGAACATTATTATTTTCTCTGCCTTAGAATTTCTGTGATTTCAGGGCACTCCTAAGAGTGATGACCCAGGAACAGAGAGAAAAGATCTAAAAAGGCTCATTAGTCTACATTGATGAGGTAAGTCCTCAGGCTTCTATCCAAGCGATGAATTTGTTGTTGGACATCCGGTGGCTTGGGTCAAGATGGGCTGCCTACCTACTCTCGGTCATGCTACAAAGATCAACTCTTTTCCTTGGTCAAAAAAGAGCTCCCACTGCTGGTTGTCAACCCAGGCTCCTTCCCTCTGTTTTGGATGCTGCTGGCCTCCCTCTCCTAGCTCTGTAGTGCTCACCTTCACCTGCAAACACTTGCAGTCCTCTGGCCAAGGGTTTTTTCCTACTTCCTAGAACTTTCTAGGCCTGGACTCAGGGCAAGCCAGAGTTCTGGGCTCATGGCACTGGCAGTAGGCCTGAACCAGTGAGGAAGAGGGTGCCGGTGAGGAAACCCCTTTGCTTCCTCGTCCCTCGGTGAGGGCACCTCCTAGGCTGACTCCCTCCAATTCCGGGCTAACTCCATGGGCCTTGACAATCATTGGGTTGGACTGGTCAGATACTGGATTCTGTCCAGGTAGATGTGAGGGCAGGCCTGCTGCCATGCATAGTTTTCTCCTTCCTAAAAACTGAGCTGCAAGGGGCGCCTGGGTGGCTCAGTGGGTTAAAGCCTCTGCTTTCGGCTCGGGTCATGATCCCAGGGTCCTGGGATCGAGCCCCGCATCGGGCTCTCTGCTCCTCGGAGAGCCTGCTTCCTCCTCTCTCTCCCTGCCTGCCTCTCTTGCCTCCTTGTGGTCTCTGTCTGTCAAATACATAAATAAAATCTTAAAAAAAAAAAAAACTGAGCTGCAAGACAGGCATTAGTCTTCTGGATATTTCTGTGTTTCGATGAGATGCCTGGGACTGCTGGTGCCATCTTGCATTCATCTTGGGGATGAAAGATGGGACCATCTCTGCAGATAGCAGAGCAGAGAGACGGACGTTCCTACACTCCCGATGACATTGAACCACGGCCCCAATCCACCTGGAAACCATTGCATCTCTGGACTTCCTCTTACATGAGATCAAAAATTTTAAAGAAATGTAAAACCACTTCTGATTTGGAGTGAGGGATTTGTTACTTGCTTCTACTCATAAAGATATCTAAATCTCCTGGTTCACCGTAATACAACTCAGAAAGCTGGCAAGTGTTATTGCCATCCCTACTTTGCAGATGAGCCTATTGAAGTGTGGGATTGGATACAGATGAGAGAGCTCTCCAGGTGTGGGAGGTCATCTCATGTGTCCACACAATGACTCCAGGCTTGAGAAACAACAGGTGTTACAAATAGAAGGTCAAGTTCATGGCTTCTATGTCAATTCCCTTTATAAAGTGAAGAGTCTTTTCATAAAGTGACAGTCCATTCGCTAGTTTCAGCGATAAAATGATTATTGAAGATGCAGCGCAGCTCTCATCTCCATTTCATAGTTAAGGACTTTGAGGCTCAGACAGGGCTAGCTACTTACCCAATGTCACAGAGTTAAGTGGGCGAAACTTCAATGTGGGCCTAACCCCAGTGATTTCCCCATCAATCCAATCTGCTCCCAGAGAGTCTGCTTTAGGCTTAACAGAGCAAACTCTGGGAAAATACTTTGCAGGCAGTAACTAATGCCCACTTTTTGGTTTGCCTGGCTTTGCCCTACCCTCCCTCTGCCCCAAACTCAAATTCCACAGGTACCAGCAAGCCCATTTCACCCCCACTCTCCCATTCGAGTTCCTTTCCTTTGAAAGCCCAAATTCCTAAAGGCCAGCTCCCAGAATCCTGGCTTCTCTGTGCGTTCTCCACCTTTAAAAAAAATCTCCTGTTCTTTAAAGATGAACTTTTTGGGTGGGGGACGGGGGTGGCACACTGTATATTCTACTGCCTATTTGGTTCTTTCAGTGAGTAGGGGTGCACAGAGCAGCAGCAAAGAGGAAAACCATGGCTATTTTGGTGATTCCACAGGAAGGATCCTAGAGGACTCATCAGACCTACCACACATATGCAATTCTTTTTCTTTTTTTTAGATTTTATTTATTTATTTGTCAGAGAGAGAGAGAGAGAGCACAGACAGACAGAGAAGCAGGCTCCCCGCTGAGCAAGGAGCCCGATGTGGGACTCGATCCCAGGACGCTGGGATCATGACCTGAGCCGAAGGCAGCCGCTTAACCAACTGAGCCACCCAGGCGTCCCTGTAATTCTTAAGGCTAAAACGTGTAAGCTCTTCAGTTCCTGTTCTCTGGGCTGTGACATCTGATACTAAGAGATGTGAGCAAGTGACTTTGCTTTGTCCAGCACTTCCCTCTGCTGAGCAGCCTGAATTAGGAAGGCCGTGCTCCCCGCAGGTGACTCCGTGATCCCATTGTACCAAAGCTCTAGCATCACGGCTTTCTTCCCTGGGAGTCGAGGGGGATGTTCTAGAGAAATGCACAGAAGATACCCCCATTTCCTGCCAGCACTCATTTAAGATATCAGTGGTCCAGAAGGCATCTGAGTTCATCCCAGCCAGGCACTCCCCTCTCCTGGGGACTCGATCTTTCTGGAGGGCCACTTGGTATGGACGTGCCACCCCTGTGAGGAGGACTGGGATTCCTGATCTTGATCAAGTTTAAGAAGCAGATAAATGGAGAAGGGATATGTAGTTGAATAGTGGCCCCCAAATGGTCTAACTCTGGGAACCTGTGTGACCTCAGCTGGGAAAAGGATCTCTTTGCAGATAAAAAAATCTAAACTTTTTTTTTTAAAGATTTTATTTATTTATTTGACAGACAGAGATCACAAGTAGGCAGAGAGGCAGGCAGAGAGAGAGGGGGAAGTAGGTAGGCTCACTTCTGAGCAGGGAGCCCAATGCGGGGCTCGATCCCAGGACCCCGGGATCACGACCTGAGCCGAAGGCAGAGGCTTTAACCCACTGAGCCACCCAGGCGCCCCGCAGATAAAAAAATCTAAACATGAGTTCCACCTGGGATATCTGAGTGGGTCTTGACTCTGATGGCGGGTGTCCTTACAAGAGAAAGGCAGAGGGAGATTGGAGACACACAGAGATGCTCGAGAGAGACTGTTGCCAAAGAACGTGTAGCAGCACGGCTTTCTGCTACATTTGTCAAAGGCTTTTGAGGTGTCAAAGTCAGATCCATGTTCTTCATGCAAGGCCTCAGTGTTGCATAGGAAGGCCCACTGTTTGGCTTTGAACATGGTTGTTGTCCTCTCTGAACCCATTACTTCCACTCTTCCATGGGGAGCATCATGGGGCCCACCACTGAGGCCATCATGAGAGTTAAGGAGTTATGGGGCACTAGCTTTTGCATGGCTCACAGGCCCTTCAGGGCACAGATATTTCTGGTTTGTCCCACACAGTTTTTTTGAAATTTGAATTTGTTACCACCTTTTTACCTACTAGGTGACTTTACATAAAAATCCCATATTCTCAGGGTGCCTGGCTGGCTCAGTCAGTAGAGCATGTGACTCTTGATTTCGGGGCTGTGAGTTCAAGCCCCACACGGGGTGTAGAGATTATTATTATTATTATTTTTTTTAAATCCCATATTCTCTTGAAAAGTCAAAAACCTCATGTTGCCATGAAAGAAGGGGCTGGAGATGACTGGCTGCCAGCCCGGCACGGGCTCCTCAGTTAACCACAGTCCTCACCCTCCGTTATGACACACGCTCCCACTTCACTCCTCTCCCATGTAGCATCTGAGTCTGCAACCTCTGTGGGGAAAGCTTTTAGTAAACGGCTTGCTGTTTTCATTTCTGTTTCACAAAAGAAAAATCCCAAGCCAGCGTTCTCTTTCAGGAGAATGTCTTCGGTAGGGAGAGGGACGATGAAAACCTCTGTCAGACAGAATTTTTTACTTAATAGAATTTGTTGTAACCAGATCAGCAACCTCCTTTAATCTTGGGCCTCTGACTTGTGAAAATCTCTTTGTTGCCCAGAACTAGATACAAATGATGGTATTTGTTAAAACCAGGCGTGCCGGTGGAGAGGGACTTCCATTTATGCTTGTTCTTGCCAAGATTTTGCTGTTTTAGTCCTTCTCTGGTTTAATAGTTAGGTAAACGTTCATTTTGGATTCTGGTTCAAATCAGTTCACTTTTAGGAAAAACCAACACCTTTGGTTTGCATTCTGTCACCCAAACTTGCTTTGATTTTCTTGGACTTCAGGGTTCAGAAAGTGAGTCCAATTTATGGAAGCAAACTCAGAATTTGGCTCTGCATCCTGCCAGCTGTGTGACTTTGGGCCATCACTGACCTCTCTGGGCCTCAATTTTCTTGTCTCTAGAAGGGCCAGAGTATCAGCCCTTATGTCACAGGATTGCTGTGAGGATTCGAGATGACATGTGCCAAGCTCCTGGCATAGAAGCCAGGACACCAGAGATAAGTGTTATTGTTACGATGATTCATTACTCTTTCGTGAGGCTGCCTTGGTTAGCTTGGGGAGTAGAAATCCGGACTGTGACCATTTATGGTTTACAAATACTGGCAGTAGAATCCTTCCTCAATCTGCAAACCTTAGAAGTAATAATAATGAACTTGATAACGATTATGAAGCCTAATAGTTATTGACTATTTCCAAAGAACAGATCGGATCCTCCCCCCTCTTCCCCTCCTATGCTCTCTCCTCCTTCCTGTCAAGATTGTTGGCACTCATGCATTTAGTTGTACATCAGCATGGGTATATGTCTTGGAAGTCTAGAATAAGAAAATAGTCTCAAAGTCTATTGATTTGCACCCCAAATCATGTATTTTCTCATTGTGGGTGCCGGCCTGCGTAGGCTCAGATCAAGAGCCAATAAATGGAAGGTGCCATTGGCACATTGGGGGGATGGATCTGTCCTTCACACTGCAGGAGGGTTAGTGCTCCTGGGTCCCTGGCACTCCTGTTAGTCATTGCAATGATCAAAAATGCCCTCCCCTGTGTCCAAATGTCCTCAGAGGGTATTGAGACCCATCACTGGTCCACCGAACCAGGGATGAGAATATTCAAGCTCTCCTGGCCTGCAAACTTGGGTCAGATCCTCCATCCATCCCTCTGAACCTAAGTTTTCTGACCTGTGGCATGGGGAGTCGTACCCATTTCATTATCCCCATGGCAAGACTAAGAGGGAAGAGGTATATGAAGCGCTCTGGCTTGACCCTGGCCCAGAGCAAACACTCAGTGCCCAGGGGACATCACAGTGTAGGTCTAACGCCAGCGGACCCTGGCTTCCCTTTTCCCCCCAATTGTGTCTCCAAGTGACAGGGCCAAGGGGGGCCTTCAAAGCCCTCCAGACTTCACTCTGCTCTAATTAGAAGTCATTGTGGAACGAAGTCCAGTATTTAATTTGGCCTGTGTTCGACAGGTCCTGTGTGCACGGCTAACAGAGCTCGCACAGGGCCGGTGATACAGGGGGGATTCTTGGCCAGGGCTCAGGGTGGATTGGTGGAGAAAATGTCGCATATAATTAAGGCTGATTGGCCCTGACAGTTGTCTGGGTGAAGTTTATGAGGTACATCTAATCTGGATGCATCTGGTCATAAAAATGCAAAACAAGCCATTCCCACCCAAGTTCTAACTCCAGATGTGGGTTGATTCTCGGTGACTGACACCATATTTTTTGCAGCTGTCCCACATTTCAAATCTTTTTCTATTTAAAATATATTCATCATAATTATGGAATGCAATAAACAAACTTCAGCCTGATGACAAGCTTTAAATATAAGAATGTTTCGGCTTAAAATAAATGCAGTGATTTCTCAGCCCAGGATGGAGACAGCACTGACGAGTGTTCTCCAAAGGAGCCCTGACCTTGTCACCGTAAACCAGACAGAGTTATTTTCTCTCCAGTATGGACTGATATTTGGAGGGGAGACAGGAGGAGGAAAATCAAAAGGCTATTTCTATCAGATAGAAAAATGTGCATAAGGCATCAGAAAGCCAGCCTTGTAAGACAAAGAAACAAAGCTGGATACAACCTAATCATCTCTGAGGGCCTTCCCCATCGTGCGAGTTCTTCCCAAGGCAGGGGAGAGTGGCATCTACAACACAGCGGGGCCAGGGCCCTGCTTTCAAATCCCAGCTCCCAGACCCCGTGCTCTGTTACTTTGCACTTTCCTTCGTCACCCAACCTCTGCGTGCCTCAGTTTCTTCATGTGTAAAATGGAAGGTGATAACAGTCCTAATTTCATAGCCCAAGCAGAAGAGCTGAACAAGTAGTTGTGTTTTTTTTTTTTTTTTGAACAAGTAGTTTTAAGTAAAGTGCTTAGGACTACGCCTGGCACGTAACAAGTGTTCAAGATGTGTTAGCTATGTTGGGAATCAGTAGGAGCTGACCTCTTCCCACTGCTCATCTAAGGGAGAAGCTGAAGGCTTCAGAGGTTAGGTGACTGGCATAAAATCACAAATGGTGCCCCGCAAAGGTGGGATGTGAGCCCCGATCGTCGGACTTTACTAGAACACGGGCCTATGAGCGGTCGGTTTTGCTGTGTTAGCATTTTCTGTTTCAGTGTAATGCTTCTCAAAGGCTTGCTGATGGCTCTTCTCCCTGTTGGTGGCCAGTCCTGCAATCCAGTAGTGCCGCTAAAGCCTGGACAAAAGAGCATCCTCATTTCATCTGTTCCTGGGGCTCATCTTTTATTTTTAATGCTACTTAAATGAGTCTGTAATTGAGATAGTTAAATAAACAAATTCTCAAGATAATCATAGGTCAGCCTACGACCAGGCTGCTGGATTTTTCTAGCCTCTTAGGGACCTCAGCCACGACCCGGTGTTTCCCCCATAACTTGATTCTTTGAGAAAAACGAGAATTACCCAGAGTTCGTGTCAACAATCTGCTCCTCTTTAAAATGAGGCTATAAGTCACAAACCCTCTGAGTTCCCAAAAAAGCGTCTGGAGCTAAATTTGTATCCTGACTCCGATGATTGTTCTCCTATTAGGCTGATGAGAGAATTAGCAGAGCCAGGGCCTCCTGGGGCTGTGCCCACAGCTTGGGCCAAGATGGAAACGACTCCGTGAGTTTTATTTCTTAGATGTGTAGAAGGCTCCTCCATCACTGGGCCAGTGGGCACATGTTCAAAATCAGAATAGTGTGTGCTGTCTCTCCTGGGAGATAGTCCCGGCAGGCCCTGTATTTGAAGCAGGAATGAGAAATCTCGGCCGGGAAAGGGGTAGCTCTGATTTGCTTTCCCCAGAACCCCGTGGATGGCCCCTGTGATGACTCTGAGCCTTGCCTTTACTGCTAGCTCTCTGTTTGGGGGAGGCGGTATGTAGCAGTGGCAAGTGTGTGCCCTTGGGAGACGGAAGCCTCAGGTTCACATCAATAAGGGCTCCATCAATTTACAAACAGGGTGAACTGGGGTAAGCAGCCCAGCCATGCTGGAGTCTCACCTGGGAAATGGAAATGATCGTCTCTGATGGTAAGGTCGCCAGAGGGTTAGGTAAGATAAGGTAAGGGTTAGGTAAGATAACACAGGACTAAGCCCGTAGTGGGCTCTAGATAGACAGAGGTTGAGGTTTTACCTGCGGGGTCAAGAAGGTACTTAATGTGGTGCCTTGGATTGGGGAAGTTTGTTTCTCCTCCTGTGGCTGGGATGGCAAATATACTGTACCTTTCATGTCAAGACAAATCCATTGGAGATGCCTGTGTGAAGTGTGGTGGTTGAATTATAATGTCTGCCACAGACTAGGAGAGGGTGGTAAGTGTGTCCATTCCATGCATTGCTATCCCATTTCTACAATGTAAGTTCTAAAGGCAGAACTGAGTCTGAAAATGATCTCTTATCTTGTACATGCTACAGAGCATTTTTTGTGTCTCATTACTCTCCCTGAAAATCCTCAGACGTGTCATACTGTGACCCCACACCCCTGAGTAATAAACCTTGTGGCAATTATCATTTCCATTTGATGGGTGTGGAAACTAGGGCCACAGATCAAGTGAATGATCACAGGCAACTAACAAGACTAGGTTTTAAAAACTACTGATATGTCACTCCAGAAATCAGCCACTGGTTATGGTCTGTCACCGGAATCCTAATATGCACGTCCATAGAAAGGCAAGGACATGTGGGATCTAGCCTCTGCCCTTCTGCAAAGCAACAACCTTGGAAAAGTCACTTTACCTTCCTAAGTCTCAGTTTACCTGTCTGCCAAATGGACATAGTAAGAACCCCATCCACAGCCAAATGGCTGGGCATAGATGAGAGGAGACAATGGCTGTGTGGAAAACAAGGCTTGAGATAAAATTCTCCTTCCTGCCACAGCTTGTGAGAAGTGAAGAAGCCCTTTGGGGCCCAGCGCTGCATGCACTTGTCAAGGGGAGTCTTTGGAAGCTTATTTCTAGGGGTGGGAAATTACCTGCAGATTTCCCCCAGACTGCCATGGGCAGCACATCCCTACTTGGGGTCTCGAGGCTGGACTGACTTTGTGAACTTGGACAACCACTTCACCTCAAGGCCCTCAGGCTCCTTACCTACACTCCTGGAGACCCAGGGAGAAACATGGAATACAGAAGGCACTCAGCAAAGCCCAGGTTCTCTTTTTCTGGGGATGTGGTAGGGTAATCTCGCAGAGATCTAAGGTATAGACTTTTCTACAAAGAAATGGCAATAAGGAAACGTGTGTGTGTGCGCCCGCACGCGAATGTGTGTGAGCGTACGTGTGTGAGTGTGTGTGTAGGAGGAGAGGGCTGTGGAGAAATAAAGTAATGGTGGGGAATAAACAAGAGAACATTTTAGTAGCTTGCAGATGGAAGCTTCTTTGAGCTGGATTCATTAGCCTGCTAACACCAGCTTAGCTGTGTTTGGAAAAATACTTAACTTGCTGTAGGATGCCAAGTCAGGAATCTGTCAGAGAGGGAGAGTCTATTTTAGAAATTTGCATATCCCTCTCCTAAGAGAAAAAGGTCTATTGGAACAAAGTGGTTGGTGTTTGTTGGTGACATCTCCTTATTTGTTCTTTGTGCGAGGATATTGGAAGGCAGTCAGGAGTGAAAGGTGCGTGCATGTTACCCTGAGATGAGACAGAGGAGGCGAGGAGAACCAGAGGCAGGGGAGAAAAGCCCGAGGGGACATGGCAGAAGAGGGAAAGACATGGAAGCAGGGAAGACAGAG